>JAQQSZ010006630.1:0-13536 GCA_028646595.1 Phalanger gymnotis
AAAAAAAAGTTTTTGCATGCAACTAGGAAATAAGATACACAGGCAATGGATCATAGAAATTTATCTTTCCCTACAAGAAAGGAAGGGGAAAGGGGATGGGAGGGGAGTGGGGTGACAGAAGGGTGGGCTGACTGGGGAACAGGGCAACCAGAGTGTACACCATCTTGGAATGGGAGGGAGGGTAGAAATGGAAGAAAATTTGTAATTCAAACTCTTGTGAAAATCAATGCTGAAAACTAAATATATTTAATAAAAAATAAAATTAATAAAAAAATAAATAAAATTTTGGATGCTAGAAAACAAAATTGTCCACATTTCCAATTTAGTCATGTTGTGAAAGAAGAATAAGAACAAAAGAGAAAAACCAAAAGAAATAAAGAAAACAAAAATGAAAGACAAAATTATATGTTTTGATCTGCATTCATTTTCCATAGTTCTTCCTGTGGATGTGGATAGCATTTGCCATCATTAGATTTTTGGAATTTTCTTAGATCATTGTATTGCTGAAAAGAGCTGTGTGTCATAACTGATTACCACCCAATGTTGCTGTTACTTTGTACCAATATACTCTGGTTCTGCTCGATTCACTCAGCATTATTTCATATAAGTCTTTCCAGGTTTTTTTTTTCCTAAAATCCCCCTGCTCATCATTTCTTATAGCGCAAGAGTAATCCGTTACATTCATATACCAAAACTTGTTCAGTCATTTTCCAGTTGATGGGCATCCCCTCAATTTCCATTATTTGCCACTACAGAAAGAACAGCTATAAATGCTTCTGTACATGTGGATCTTTTTCCCATTTTTATGATTTCCTTGGGATACAGACCTAGTAGTGCTATTGCTGGATCAGTGAGTATGTAGTTTGGTTGCCCTTTGGAAAAATAATTCCAAATTGCTCTCCATAATCTTGATCAGTTCATGATTCCAGCAACAATGCATTAGTGCTCCAATTTCCCCACATCTCCAATATTTCTCATTTTCATTTTCTGTCACATTGGCCAATCTGAAATATGTGAGGTGGTAACTCAGAATTGTTTAATCTGTGTTCACTAATCAATAGTGCCTAGAGAATTTTTTTTTCATATGACTGTAGATAACTGTAATTTGTTCATCTTAAAACTACCTGTTCATATCCTTTCACAATTTTTTTCATTTGGAGAATGACTTGTATTCTTATAAATTTGATTCAGTTCTCTATATATTTTAGAAATGAGGCCTTAATAAGAAGCACTGGCAGTACAAAAAATGTTTCTCAGCTTTCTGAGTCTCTTCTATTCTTGGTTATATTGCATTTGTCTGTGCAAAACGTTTTAAATTTAATGTAATCAAAACTATCAATTTTGCAATTTATAATGCTCTCTATCTCTTGTTTGGTCATAAATGCCTCTCTTCTCCATAGATCTGACAGGAAAACTTTTCTTTGCTCTCCTATTTTGCCTATGGGAAAAGCCTTTGCGTTTAAATCATTTACCAATTTTGACCGTATCTTGGAATATTGCATAAGATGTTGATCTATGCCTAGTTTCTGCCACTGTATTTTCCAGTTTTCCCAGAAGATTTTGTCAAATAGTGAGTTCTGATCCTGGAATGTGGAGTCTTTGAGTTTATCCAAAACATAGATTAACATAGTCATGGTCCACTGTGTCTTGTGTACCTAATGTATTCCACTGACCCACCACAATATTTCTTAGTCATTATCAAATCATTTTCAAGATTTCCACTTCATAATATAGTTTTAGATCTCATATGGCTAGGACACTGTCCTTTGACTTTTTTTTTTCATTGATTCCTTTTGTATTCTTGACATTTTGCTCTTCCAGATGTTTTGAACTAATAAAGAAAAGAGCTGATTTTATGAAAAAAAATAAAATGGATAAACTTTTTTTTATTTGAAAAAAGAAAGAAGAAAACAAAATTAACAGTATCAAAAATGGAAAGGGTGAATTCACCACCAATGATGAGCTACTTTGTCCAACTGTCTGCGAATAAATCTGATGATCGAAGGGATATAGATGAATAATTACAAAACTATAAATTTCCTAAATAAACAGAAGAGGAAATAAAATATGTAAAAACTCAATTTTAGAAAAAGAAATTGCACAAGTCATCAATGAATTCAATAAGGAAAAATTTCCAGGGTGAAATGATTTTACAAGTGAAGTCTACCAGACATTTAAGGAACAACTAATTCCAATATTTTATAAACTATTTGGAAAAAATACACAAAGAAAGAGTCCTACAAAACTTTCTTACTTTCAATTCTATTACTCTCTCCTTTAAGTTTTAAAGTTTCTAATTTGCTATCTAATTGGGGATCTTTGTTTCTTTTTTAGCTTTTTTTATTTGTATGCCCAATTAATTGATCTCCTCTTTATTTTGTTCATGTATGCATTTATATATGTACATATATACATATGTACATATATACATATGTACACACATACAAACGTATACACATATGTGTGTGTATTTATATATATATATATATATATGTATATAATTTCCCCTAAGATGTGCTTTGGCTGCATCCCTTAGATTTTGATATGTTGTACCATTATTATCATTCTATTTGATTAAATTATTGATCATTTTTATCATTTATTGTTTGACTCACTAATTCTTTAGGATTATATTATTTAGTTTGAAATTAATTTTTAATCTTTCCATGACTGTTTCCATGTAATTTTTATTGCATCATGTTCTAAAACATATGCATTTAATATTTTTGCCATTCTGCATTGGATTGTGAGGGTTTATGCCCTTGTGCGTGGTCAATTTTTTTGTACATGCCATGGACCATTGAGAAAAAGGTATATTCCTTTCTATCCTGTTCTGTTTTCTCCAGAAGTCTATAATATTTAAAAACTCTATTCACTTCCTTCACTTCTTTCTTGTTTATTTTGTGATTAGATTTACCTATTTATTAGAAGGGATAGTTAAGGTCCCTACTAGTATAGTTTTGCTATCGATTACTTCCCGTAAGTCACTTAGCTTCTCCTTTAAGAATTTGAATGCTGTACCACTTGGTGCTTATATGTTTAGTATTGACATTACTTTATTGTTTATGGAATCTTTTTGCAAGATGTAGTTTCCTTCCTTATCTCTTTTACTTAGGTCTATTTTTGATTTTGCTTTATCTGAGATCAGGATTGCTACCCTGTTTTGTTTTTTTTTTTTCCTTTGGCTGAAGCAAAATAGATTCTATTCCACACTTTTGCCATTACTCTGTGCATGTATCTCTGCTTCAAATGTATTTCTTACAAACAATATATTGTAGGATTATGGTTTTTAATCCACTCTGCTATCCATTTGTGTTTTATGGAAAAGTTCATCCTATTCACATTCACAGTTATGATTACTGCATATTTCCCTCCATCCTAGCCCACCCATTATGCTTTTCTTTCTTCTTTCACTCTGTCACTTCTTACCAGTGTTTTGCTTCTGATCACCATCTCCCTCAATCTGCCCTTTCTTCTATCAAACTCCCACTCTTTTCTCCTTTCCCCTAGTATTCTGCTCTCCTGGATCAATTTTCCAGATCAGTTGTTTTCCCAATGAGGTATTTCATATTTTCTTCCATTTTTCCATTCTTTTTATTTTGTTTGACTGATTCTTTATGTCTCATAGGGTCATAAGCTTCCAGTTTCTCAATCATAAATATTTAAGGAATTTTTTCTTCAATTCACTTTTTTTTAAGATCTCTTTTTCCATTTGGCCAATTCTACTTTGTAAGGAATTATTTTCTTTGGTCAATTTTTATCCTTCTTTTTCCAAGTTGTTGATTCTGGCTTGCATGCCTCTCCTTTCTTTTCCCAATTTTTCTTCTACTTCTCTTATTTGACTTTTAAAATCCTTTCTGAGCTCTACAAAAAAAGATTGTCTTGGCTCGAGATCAATTCATTTTTTCATTTGAGGTTTTGCATGTAGGCATTATTCCATCATTGTCTTTTTCTGAGTTTGTGTTTTGGTCTTCCCTGTCACCATTGTAGCTCTCTATGGTCAAAGAACTCTTTTGTTTCGTGCTCATTTTTTTCCCTATTTCATGTGTTTTAAAATTGAGCACTACTCCACAAGCACATGGGGCACTGTCTCAAGCTTCTGTTGCTGGGTACTAAGCACCTGGTCAATGGCTTACTCTCTGTGCTGACATGGCCCAGCCTTGTTGTACCTGTTCATGCCTAGTTTCCAGGGCTGGCAATTTGTCTTCTGCACTGGTGCTGGACACCTCACAGCTGGCCTGCTGTGCCACATGCCTGTTGAACCAGACCAAGCGACTTTGATTGCTGTGATCTGTGCTGTGGCTAAGATCCTCTAGCTTGCTCATCTGGACACAAGCTGCACTGGCCTGTGCTCCTCTTTTACCCAAGTTACATCATTCCAGAAATTCTAAATTATCTTAAGCTGTTAAATTGTTCCACTACTTTTTGTAGGTTCTATTTCTCTAGAATCTGTTTAGAGGGTTGATTTTATGTTATTTCTGAGGGAAACGGCAGGGAGAGCTCAAGCAACTTACTGGCTTTTCTCCAAGGTCTTGGCTCCACCCTTTATTTCCATTTTATAGATAAAGAAACTGAGGCTTAGAAAGGTCAAGCAATTTGCCTCAGATCACAGCCTGTCTTCTCAGCATTTAGCCCCATATGGTGCACATGACATGTTCTTGATAATGATTTGCTAAATTGACCTATATTGAATTCTTCTACTAACGTTAGAAATTTAGTGAAATGTTTATATCTTTATGAAGCATCAATATTCTAATACTCAACCAATCCAATCAATGCAGTAAGTTTAATGCTAGTCAGAAGACCTCATCTTACTGCAGTCTCTATCTCTTGTTAAACTTGTTAGGCTGATGAAAGTTTTGTACCTTTTAAAAGTTCTATACTTTTTTTCTAATTTGAATAACTGATTCATTCATTCAATAAGCATTTATTAATATATGTGTCCATTTTCCAGAAATTACATATGGCTTTGTATTTAGTAGATATTGATAAGTACTTACTATCTGAAAGACACTAGAATTTTGCAATAAAAACACAGGCTTTGCTCTGAAGGAGCTTAGAAACTAATGGGGATGTGGAGAAAAAAAGATGTATAGAAATAACTATGCTTCAAGGGAGGGAAATAAAAATTCTGAAGACAGATTCCATCAAATTATGAGACAACTGAGGAAGGGAAAAATGTCTCCAGTGTAAAGGGAGCTGCAGAAATATTCTTCATGGTGAAGGGAACACTTGAATTGGCCTTGAAGGGAGGAAGAGACTTAAGAGAGACAGGACTTGTTAAAAATGAATGTGTCACATTTTCTCACCATTATCTTTCCTTTCTCATGAGGGTGAATGGAGTTTCAGCAACTATAATGTTAAACTTCAATCATTAGTACTGTTTTATCATTGGCTATCTTCTCTAGTTAGCTGTATTGCTGTAGTATAATGACTGACACACCTTCTCATAATGCCTACAAAGAGGCAGTCTTGTGGATAACACCAGGCAAGATGCAACAGCACTGTCTGGGCTATCAGATAATCTATAAATTATATTCAATTTATCCTGTATAATTTTTGTTTGTATAGTTATTTCAATGTTGGTTCCCTGGTAGATTTGAAATCATTGAGGGCAGGGAATATTTTTGCTTTCCTTTGATTCCCTAGCATTTAGCATAGTTCTTTATACATATTAAGTATAAAAACAATGCTTCTTGTCTTGACTTAATCAGAACATTCAAAAGTCACTGTGGCAAGGGAATTTCATTGAAGATCTTGGACACTGACCAAATGTGTTTTCATTTATGTTAGAGGTATCACAATATCTACCTGTTATTAGATTGTCAATTCAATGATAGCAGTAATTATGTTGTGTTTAATCTTTATAGCTCACCCAGATTCTAAAATAATGCTTTGAATATGGAGCTTAATAAATGTTTATTTAAATTAAATTAATTTATTTTTATGCAGTTACTTCCATTTTTTTTCTATTTTCATGAGTTATTTGAAGACAAAATATATGCCTATGGTTCTGTTCCTCCAAAATTGGGTATCTAATACAATGCCATCCTCTATGAGAATACTCACACTGCATTATGAAAAAAAAAGACTGTAATAAATGATAGATCTTGATGCTTTGAAATAATTACTGACCAAGATATGTTGTACTATTTTCTGGTGAAATGGTAAGAAGGCAAAGTACAGAGCATTCATGTGGGGGGAGAGGGGGGCAGAAATGCTAGTGGAATATCAACCTGGAAAGAATGTTGGTAAATTTATCTTATGTAATTCTGTTATAAATATACTAGCTTAGCCTTTGAGTCTTTATCAAATCTGATTTTCTATCTCTTGTAATTGTCACTAGAGAGATATGTGATGCTTAGCAGTTCACAGGGCCATAGATCTCTATTTAATCTGGCTGTGATGAAAGACAACACAAGTATCCCAGTTTCTAAATATTTATTGGATGCCTTTTCTTACTCTACAGAAACAGAGGCATAATCACTAATGAGAAAAGAAACAAATATACACGCCTAGTAGTCTTTTTCAGGCAATACTTTCTGAGACTGAGAAGATAAGGAAGAAGACAGTCTGTTGGAAAACACTGAAACATGAATAAGCCACATGCATAGAATGATAAACCATTTTCTTCATCTTTTAAGTATTTTTGTTTCAAGTTTTTGTTCTTTTTTTAAAAAATAAATCTCAGTAGGTTCCTCCTTTAAATAATTATACCTAGTTATAGGGAAAATAATTATATATTTAGTTAGGTATAGCTTTTTAATGCTATTGCATAGGTGATATATGAAGGATAATGACATTGAATGTATTATAGTATTTGAAAAGTTTGGCATAGTAATGTAGAGTCCTTGGTATGCTCCACAGAGACATGTTTCCAATAGGCCATATACCATGGATAAAGGTCTATTGTCAGCTGAAAGTGATTGCTCCAAAGCTGAAGAAAACCTTAGGAAACTTCATTTCAAATGTCAGATGGGATTATACAGGCAAGTGTTGATCAGGTATGATTGAAGACTCAGTAGAGTCATTTGTGACAGTGGGAACTGATAATAAATAAGAAATGTGGGTGTCTTTCTTGACAAGTGAACACTAAGTATATCTCCTTGAAATTAGCAAACATAAAGAAAGAGTTGTTGTGAGTTCATTCTTAATTAAGAGAAGGGGTAATCTTATTGGTTTGCACAAATAATAAAGAAATCTCTGATATTTTATGTAAACTACGTTGAAAACATACCCAAAAAGCTATTAATATCATTGTCAACAGATGAAAAATGACAAGAATCAAGAATTTGCTGGCATTCTGAAAGGAAAGGAGGAGGGGCTCCATACAAGCAAAAAATAGTGTTTGTCTGTCAAATAAAGAGGCAGAGAAGCAAATAGTGACAGGCCCTGTGGGCAGGGGGTGTAGTCATTACCCAAAGGGTAGGTTATGCATGTAATTAGTAGTTAAGGAATGCCTAGCCCTACCACCCCAACCCTGCCATTATATTCTGACACATTGGAAATAATACTTGAAGTATCACTGCATTCCAAAATGACAGACAACAGCGTAAGATAGCTATATATGTAAGTCAGTTGAGTGATCCTCATGATCATCGATAGAACGTGAGAAAATGAGGTCAATTATAATTTAATCCTTCCTAATTCTGTGTGTCCACCCACTCAATATTGTCCTCTTTAAAGTGGAGGCATCATGCAAAGTGATTCGAGTCATTTCCATCAATGATTACATAGTTCATTTATTCCTTCTAAACTGGATCAGCTTGTTATCTTGGAATCAACTTTTCTACTTCCAACAAAATTTCTTCCTCTTTTATAATCAAGTGCTAAGAGTGAAATAAATTTAGATATGTAGGCATCCATCCAACTTTCTCTCTGAATCCTAAAAGACAATCAGTGCTGACTTATGTTAGATAAGTTTATAGATGCAAAAGGTGATCTGGGAATGAAATTTGTGTGGAAGTTTTAACATCTTTGGATATCATTTTATAAAGAAGTCTGTAGACAATATTTTATGAATTTATGTAACTGCCTTCTTGGAACTTGGATGAATGCTGGAACTTCATGCCCTATCTCTCATGAAAAGATAACATAAGGATTTCTAATCTTCACAAAAGACTAATTCTTTTGCAAACTCTTTGAAAGAGAGCATCTGGTTCTTCAAAGAACAGGGACTATTTTGACACAATATAAAAAGTGTGCCATATGCAGCAATCTAAGAAGTATCAACTTTTGTTTTGTGTTAAACTCAATGCTACAATATAACATTATGGAACCTAAGAAAGTGTGGTTATGTATATCCAGTCCAAAGAAAATATGAATTTGATGTGGTTGCCCAGCAATGAAGGAAATCAAGTCCCAACAAATTTTAGCTATTTCTGTAAATATGGCTGAGAAAGAACTTTGACAGATGCAGCCTGGTATAGTGAAAAGAACAATGTGCTTGTTATCAGAAAATTCAAACTGCTGCTCTATCACATTACAATGGGCAAACCCTTTAAACAGCCTCTGTTTACTTTTCTTTAATCCCTCCCCTACATGATATTCAAGCTTCCTAATTCACAATTATATCCTTACAAAAATGATCTGTGAACTTTATATGGCTACATATACAGTGTATATAAAGGCAAATCATTGTTGTTTCTAGAAACTAAAATAGGTGAAAGCCCAAACAGAAGCCTTTGACCACAAACATGAATCTGACCACCTGAACCATAAAGAGTCAAGGGACTTCTGTTTTTTGTTTTGTTTTTGTTTTTGTTTTGTTTTGTTTTATTTTTTGCTAACATGGGGAACTCCTTCTAGATTGCAACCTATCCATTAATAAGTGGGTGATTCCTGTAAAGTAGATCAAGACAAATACATGCTGCATGACTCATACAAGGTCACATAGTAAGAGTAGAAAGTGAGATTTACACCTGCCTAACTCTTTGTTATTTCATGCCCAGCATTATATCCATTACACTGTGTGTCCTTTTGAATTTATATCAACATTATTTCTGGGAAGCATTATTTCTTATTGATTAACATCTTCAGTATCTTTACCAAGAAAATCCCATGGACAGTATGGTTCATAGGGTCACAAAGAGTCAGACATAACTGAAAAACAAGTAAGTCACATATTTGCTTAAGTGTCTTTCTGGTGTCTTTGACTTCTTTCTTGTAGTAATTAATTTACATGTATTGAATTTATGGGTGAGATTATTATTGTCAATTTCAACACAATTTCTATGATCAATTTCAGAATTTTGATTTTTATTATCAAGTTTAAATAATTAAAATTGAAATTGTTCTACTTATAAACATTTTTCTTATTCTTTTTTTTTTTTTTACAAATTTTTATCATGTCTAAAAAGTTGATAATCTGTCTGTACAAAAAAAAATATCTGATTTAGACAAAGGTCCCACATTAATAAAAAGATTTTTCCTGTCCATTAAAATATACTTTTAAAAAAGACTATACATCTTTACACATACAGTATTTATATAAAATAATTTCTTATTCTTGGTCTAAATATCTACTGCACTTAGCAAAATTTCTGATGCACAAAAGTTCCATCATAAATGTCAAATTGAATTGAATGAAATTACTTGACAATTGATCAAATTGTCTTTTATGTATCATATATTAATTCCCTTGAATAAAGTAGAAATTGGCTATAAAATATAGGTCTTGTTGATGTAAATGGAAATGGTTATATAGTTTATTTATATAGTTTATTTATTCCTTTATTCCTTCTAAGTTGGATCAACTTGTGTTTTGGAATCAACTTTTCTACTTCCAACAAAATCTCTTTCTCTTGTGTACACACACACACATACACACATATATACATTTATATATGTGTATATATATATATATATATTATATACATAGAAGTACATATAGAGACCACACATACCAACATATACTAAATAGACTATCTGGATTGAAAATAACATGTTCTAATAAAAAGTCTAGCTGAATTACGTACATGTCAAATATGTTGTTACCAATGTATTTAGGCCAAATGACATATTAGAGTTTGTCGCAATGCCATTTCAATTATAGTGACATACTTGAATGCACACAGAATAATTAGACTCAAATCCTTGTCCTGACTTACTTTTGGATATGTTATTTTACTTTTACAAGCCTTAGTTTACTGTTCTCTAAAATGAACAAGTTACAGATCATCTCTCTCTTCAATTTTTAAAGTAATTAATTTATTTTTAGTTTTCAACATTCACTTCCAAAAGATTTTGTTTTAAATTTTCTCCCCCACCCTTCCCTTCCCCCTCTCCAAGGCAATGTGCAGTCTGATATAGACTCTATATATACATTCATATTAAATATATTTGCACAGTAGTCATGTTATAAGGAATAATTAGAACCAATGGGAGGATATTAAACAAGAAGAAACAAAATAAAACGAAAAAGAGTAAATAATGTGCTTCCATCTGCATTTGGACACCAAAGTTCTTTCTCTAGATGAGGATAGCATTTTCCATCGTGAGTCTTTTGGAGTGTAGCAGATAATCTTAAAGAGCCCTTCCTTCTAATGATCTATTATTTTATTCATTCAACAAAGAAAAATTAAACACCTCTTCTATTCAAATGAATTAGTACAGGTTTTATTTGTAAGTGTAAATGAAAAGAGCTGATCAATCTCTTCTACCTATTTTATATTCTACTGTTCATAAGCAAAGCCTTCTCTGAATTAGTAGTGTGTGTGTGTGTGTGTGTGTGTATTTGTGTGTGTCTGTAACAACTAAGCACCTACAAAAGAAAAAATAGAACCCACTCACAATCTTGTCTATGTAAAAGAAATTTACTGACATTCATTACTACTTGACAGTACTGCACAGCTGAGAATGAGAGAGGCAGCAAGTTTTTAAGTTTCGGTCTAGAGATGAGTTTCCACTGACTGTCTATGTGGTTGTGTAAAGAGTCAGATTAGAATGTGGGAAGTTTAGTGAGAAATAAGGCTTCTCGGCTTTCCTTTTTTTATATTTGCAAAATTCTGTCTTTGAAGTATGTCCATGATGTTTTGCCAGTTTTCCTTAATTTTCTGGTACTCTTACAAAGTGACTGGCAGGGAAGCAACACAGTGTCTAGTATCTCTACTTTCAGATCTGTACTTTGGGATCTTTGAGCTTTGTAATTGGTTGAGGGGTAAAGGAGTCAGAAAGGGTAATATGGAGAGAGGCAGATTGTCCCTCATGTCTGATTTTGTGTATTTATTGGAGCTGTTCTTTTAAAGGTAGAGGTATGCTTTTATGATCTAGCATTAACTCTGAAAAAAAAATTCTTAGAGCTCAATGTCTTTGTCCTCTATAGACAGCTATTGCTCCTTATATGAAGAGCTCCAAGAAGAAAGAAAAGAAAACATTTGCCGTTGTTTGCTCATTGTCTCAATTTCTATCTTAACTCTTAGCCATTCTCCATACTCTAAAGTATCCTATAGTTATAATATGTAGATTAATATTCACTCAGTACTTTTTACATGATACTTGTCTGCCAATGTGATTTTCCTTAAGTGAAGAACACTTCTTTTCTCAATAAACTCTAGGAGTTCCCTATTACCTCCAGAATCAAATATAATCTCCCTTCTCATTTAAACCTCTTCATAACACTTCCTTTTTAGCCCCTTGCCTTTGTTCTTGTCTCCAATTTATACTGCTTATATGTTGTAAAAAACTCATTTGTACATACCTTTTTTGTATGTTTTCATGATGTTTCTCCCATCATAATGTGTACTTCTTGAAAGCTGAGCATTTTTTTTGTCAGCACTGAGGACAATACCTGGCACATAGTAGGTGTCTAATAAATGCATATTGACTAACACATGGTTCTTTTCAATCCAAATGCTCGGTGCTCCAGTTAAAATTCCTCCATGCTTCATCTCAAACATCTCACTCTCTCTCCTATCACTTACTCTTTTTTACTGGCTGTCCTGATGTATAGAATGTTTTGTTCTCCCTACCCTCTCATTTGTGCCTGTTAGTTTCCTTGCATTCTTTCATGATTCATCTCAAAGCCTACATTAAGCAGAAAATCTTTCTTGTTCCCCAAGAAATTAATAACTTCCCTTCAATTACCTTCCATTTATTCTTCATAAATCTTGAATATACCTATTATTTGTATGTTGTCTCACCCATTAGAATATAAGATGTTTGAGGGAAAGGATTCATTTTTCTTTTGTTTAAATCACAGTGCTTCACACTGTGCTTACACACAGTAAATGCTTATAAAATATGTGTTGACTGATTGATTCCTTAACCTGTGGTAGTGTTTTGCATCTATAAGATGAATTAGCAAGCTTTCTACTGGGACTTAGAATAAGTCCTGCAAGAACAAGAAAAAGAAGCAGTTTTTAAGCAGTAGAAAAAAAAGTAGAGAGAAACATAGATGTTACATATTCTGATTAAAATCTAGGTGCTGTTTTTAATCTGTCTTATGCTTGTACAATATTACCCTACGAAGAAAGGGTGCTAGAGTCTCTTCTTTTCAGTGTCATTAACAAATCCAGTCCAATACAAGTATTTATTAAGTGCCTACAAAGTATAGGTTACCATAGACACTTGGACCATAAGTATGATAAGACAAGATAAAAGCCACTACTTTTCCTCAAGTGGCTTACATTCAACGGAGAGGCTAAAACATGCAAACAGACAAGTAAACACCTGATTATTTGAGGAATCAGAAAATACTAAAAGCTAAAGGGATCAGGACAAGTTTTTCATGGGAAGTGGCATAGGAACTGAGCTTTGACGCTGCTCAAGGATTCTGTGCAACAGATAAGAGTATGGAGCAAAATTTAGGAATAGGGATCAGCTGGTACAAAGACATAGGGGCAAGAGATGCAATGCTGCATTGTTGCTATTGTTGATTGTCCCTTGTTTTCAGAGGATAATGACATCACAGCATGATGTTTTTTTTTAATTTATATTATTTTTATTATAGTGAAAAACTGGAAAAAATAGGCTGACCATGACTGAATAATTATGGTATGTGAATGCAACAGAATATTATTATGCAGAAAGAATGAGGAAAAGCACAAAATTCACAAAAACCTAGGAAAATTCATTGTTATAAAATGAGGTGAGAAAAATTTATACAATGAAACATTGTTTTTTTTGATATTTTACAAATTAAATTTTATTT
Source organism: Phalanger gymnotis (assembly GCA_028646595.1). Lineage (NCBI taxonomy): Eukaryota > Metazoa > Chordata > Mammalia > Diprotodontia > Phalangeridae > Phalanger > Phalanger gymnotis. The sequence goes on from JAQQSZ010006630.1 coordinate 13,151, forward strand.
TTTTCAATTAAGAAAAAAAAATTCTCCCTTCCTCCTAACCTTCAACCATTAAAAAAATAAAAGAATAACCAAACCCTTGCAACAAATACGTGTAGCCACACAAAACAAAATCCACATTGGTCACTTCAAAAAAAAATCTCTTTCTCCAACCTGTGTATATCACCTTTCTATCCAGAGATATATTTGTTCTTGTTTGGTTGTGTCCAACTCTTCATAACCCCATTTGGGGTTTTCTTGGCAAAGATACTGGAGTAGTTTGCCATTTCCTTCTCCAGTTCATTTGACAGATGAGGAAACAGATAAGCAGGGTTAAGTGACTTGTCCAGGGTCACACAGCTAATAAGTGTTTGAAGCTGAATTTGAACTCAGTTTTTCCTGGCTCTAGG
>JAQQSZ010006631.1:0-13536 GCA_028646595.1 Phalanger gymnotis
GAACAGACCTTACCCCGAGACCATCCAGGCTGTCCTGGGCTGGAGCCCTGCTTCCCTCTGCCACTTTGTGGGTTCTGCAGTTCTAGAATTGGTTCAGAGCCATTTTTTTAATAGGTTTTTGGAGGGACTTGGTGGGGAGCTCACGCCAGTTACTGCTTTCCAGTCGCCATCTTGGCTCCGCCCTCTTCTTCCCTCCCTTCTGACCACCCCCCTCCTTTTCTTTCCCTTTTTCTCTCCTACTGCTTGTAGGACAAGTTTGATTTCTATGCTTATCAGAGTGTTATTCCCTTCTTGAACCAAATCTAATGAGAGTGAACCTCAAATACTGCTCTTCTTCCTCCCTTCTTTCCCTCTAGTATAATATGTTTTTGTGCCTCTGCATGTGATGTAATTTACCCTTTAGTACCTCCTTACCTCTCCTCCCAGAACCATCCCTTATTACATTTTTTATCATTATGTCAGCTATTTTATACTTACACCCACAGTCTATGCATATCCCTTTCAATTGTCATAATAACTGTACTATCCTCAAGATTGACATACATATATATGTATATATATATAACATATATAAAACAATATAATCCTATATAAGTATGTAAATAATTTGCCCTTCTTAATTAACAAGGGCTCACCCCCCCATTACCTTTTTATGTCTCTCTTGAGTTTTGTGTTTGAAGATCAAATTTTCCATTGAGCTCTGGCCTTTTCATCGAGAAGGTCTGGAATTCCCTTATTTCATTGAATGTCCATCTCCTTGCCTGAAAAATTGTGCTCAATTTTGCTGGGTAGTTGATCCTTGGTTGTAGTCCAAACTCCTTTGCTTAAGGAATATCATGTTCCAATTTCTTCTGTCATTTAATATAGATGCTGCAAGATCATGTGTGATCCTAACTATAGTTCCTGATGTTTGAATTGTTTCTTTCTGGCTGCTTGCAGTATTTTCTCCTTGACCTGAAAATTCTGGAATTTGGTTGTAATATTTCTTGGAATTATCAATTTGGGATCTCTTTCATGGGGTGATGGGTAGATTCTTTCGATGACTATTTTACCCTTTGATTCTAGGACCTCGGGGAAGTTATCCTGAATGATTTATTGGAAGATACTGTCCAGGCTCTTTTTTTCCTCATGGCTTTCCAGTAGACCAATAATTCTTAGATTGTCTCTCCTGGATCTATTTTCAAGGTCAGTTGTTTTTTGAATCAGATATTTCACGTTTTCTCCAATTTTTTTCATTCTTTAGATTTTGTTTGACTGATTCTTGATGCCTCATGGAATCATTAGCTTCTACTTGCTCAATTCTAATTTTTAATGAATTGTTATCTTCATTTTGTGTTTGAGCCTCTTTTTCCATTAGGTTAATTTTACTTTTCAGGGTCTTGTTCTCTCTAATTAGATTCTGAATCTCCTTGTCCATTTCACCAATTTTACTTTTTAAAGATTTTTTCTCATCAGTGATTTTTTCCATTTTTTTTCTTATACCTCTCTAATTTGGTTTTTTAAATCCTCCTTGAGCTCTTCCAGGAATTCTTTTTGGGCTTGAGACCAGTTCACATTCCGTTTTGAGGTTTCAGATGCGGGTATAGTGTCAATGTTGTCCTGTTCCAAATTGGTGTTTTGATCTTCCCTGTCTCCATAAAAAGAATCAATAGTCCTCAGTTTTCTGGAGTGCTTCTTCATTTGGCTAACCTTTTCCTGGCTTTAAAATGGATTTCTCCTTCTGGCGCTCAGGGGGGGGTCTGTCCCAGCCTTTTTGTTCTGGGAATTGTGGGCCTAGTTATTAGCTTTGTGTGTTATGGCCTCTGGTTTCCTGAAGTGTGGGGGAGGGATGGTCTGGCTCCTGGAAGTCTCCTCTTCCCCTCATGCTGTGGTACAGCAGGGATGGTCTCAGTCATTGCTCTGATGTCTTCCACTTCCCCTGGCTGTGCAAAGGCACCTCTGGGTTCCTGGCGTCGACCCTTTCTGGCTCCACTCCCCTGAGGCTCAGAAACTCTCACTGTTCTGCTGAGGTGGGGCCTCTCTTCCTCCACTAGTCTCCTTCTGCCACCACAAGAGGGGGACTTCCCAGCTTCCCAAGCTACAAGGCTACTGAAGCCCCACTTCTGACTTCGTGAGTATTATCTGGGTGGGGAAGGGAGGGATGAGATCTGTTTTTACCTGGTCATCATGGTTCCTGGAAATTTGGTTTCATTTCTTCTTCCTCATGCTTCATTCCATTGTTTATAATTCTTCTTTACAACTGGACTATTATGTAAATAAGTTCAATGTGAAGGTATATGTAGAATCTACATTGGATTACATGCTCTCTTGGGGGAGGAGGGGAGAGGACAGGGAGGGAGAGAAAATTTGGAACCCAAAAACTTGTGGAACTGAGTGTTGCAAACTAAAAATAAAAAATAAATGTATTTTAAAAAAGAAAATTATCTTGGTATATGGTATGAGATTTTGTCTAAACCTAATTTCTGCCAAATTTCCTTCTAGTATTTTCAGGAGTTTTTCTCAAATGCAAAGTCATTGTCTTAGTAGTTGGAAACTTTGGGTTACTAAACACTAAGCTACTATGTTCTTTTGCTTTTGTATGTTGTATACCTAATCTCTTCCACTATTGACTTCTCTATTTTTAAAAATAGTAACAAAAAAATTTGAGGTTGATTGCTATAGCAAAGATTCATTCTCCTAGATGAAGCTTGCTACATCTTCAGGATTCCAATATATCTCTGAGAGACAATGGAATTAATTTCTCTAATGACGTCAACTTGAGTTCTTATTTTTGTGTACTCCTCTAACTGCTGGTCATCATGATTAATGTTCCAGTTCCATTCAACCAACTAATATACAAAGGGACATTTATTACAAAGATATCAAAGCTTAAAACTACACTAAGACTTTTGGGATGTTCTCTATAGCAAAAACGGAGGTACTAATATTTTCCCCAATACCTGGGACAAGGGGAGGAGAGAACATATTCTGCTCTATATCACCTTGATCTCTGGAGAGAAAAGGCTCAAGCCTAAAGAAGTTTCTACATAGCATTAGCCTTATCAGGTTTACTTCCAAAAAACAGCATAGCTGATGGATGAATAAATTTGCATCTCTGCTGTTGCTGTACTTTGCTCCTCACCAACTGGCTTTCAAAAAATCTAGGTATGCATCATGGTGGGGGAGGGAGGAGGAGAAGGAGGGAGAGAAAATTTGGAATGCAAAAACTTGTGGAACTGAGTGATGTAAACTAAAAATAAAAAATAAATTTATAAAAAAAGAAAAAAATCTAGGCATGGTGTCCAGCTGCCAAACTTCTGGAGGCTGGCTCTCTTGACTTTCAAAGTTCATTCATAGTCATCTTCAATCTTCTCCACCTAAAAGCAGGAAAGAATAGATACAACAGAGATAGGAGTAACATCAGGTTAGTCAGTCAGCTAATGTCTACCAGGTAGTAACCACCAGGGATACAAAGAAAGGCAAAAAACATTCGCTACTTTCAAAGAGCTCAGAGTCTGTTGGGGAGACAATATGTAAACAATTATGTATGAACAAAATATGTACAGGATAAAATGGGGATAGTCTCAGAGAGAAGGCACCAACATCAAGGAGGTTTGAGAAATGCTTCTTGCAGAAGGTGTGACTTTAGATGAGACTTGAAGAAAGCTAGGCAAGCCAGGTGATAGAGATGAAGAGTATTTCAGGCCTGGGAGACAGCCAGTGAAAATTCTGTGAGTCAGGACATGGATTGTAAGGAACAGCAAGGAGACCATTGTCACTGGATTATAGAGGATGTGAAGGGTGTAAGGTCTAAGGTAGAAAGCTAAGATAAGCTTCAAATGGCCACATGACTTAGACATAAAGGGTAATATCATAAACAAATTAGAGCAGCAAAGAAGAACCTTGGAGATAATAGAGAGCCACTGAAAGTTATTGAATGGGGGAGGTGATATGATCATATCTATACTTCAGGAATATTAGTTTGACAGCTGAGTAGAGGATGGAGTACAGATGGAGTGTGTCCATGTACTCTCAGACTTATGCCAGCTCTGGGTAAGAGGGGCCTTATGGACCTTCCTCCACAGGGAGGTGCTCAAAGTCTTTTCCTACCAATACTAGACATAGAATGTCTGCATATGCTCCAAATTGGGGGGCAGCCAACTTAATATCCATCATCATTTCTTTTTAGAAGCAAGCTTCTTCCACCTGGGGCTTTCCTCCGGGTATGCCACTTTTTAGTTTGGGATCTGCTGCTGTTAACTTCTGTTCCTTCATATTTTCATTATTTCCCCTGAGATTCTTCACCTTTTGTTCCTTCAGGTGAATTTAAAATTATTTTTCCAGCTCGATAATGTAATCCATTGGTAGTTTTATTGGTATGGTGCTAAATTAATTAATTAATTTAGTCCTATATTTTTATTATATTTTCATGACTCAAATGAGAGAATTAATATCTCTCCAATTATTTAGGCATTTTTATTTTTAAAGTGTTTTAAAATATATTCATATACTTCTTTTATGTATCTTGGTAGGTAGACTTTTTTATATATTGTGGTTATTTAGAATGCATTTTCTTTTTCTTCTTGCTGGGTTTTATAGGTAATATACAAAAAGAGTCCAAGGATTTGCTGCTAAATGTTTAACAGCTGTCTCACCAAAAGAAAAAAAAAGTACGTTCAACACACTTTAAGTTTTAATCTGCATTAACACATCTTCTCAATCACTTTCTTAATTCTAGACAATTAATAAAGCAGTAAATCAAGCCCTGATTTGTAGCATTTGTTGATTTCTGAGGTTCATATATTAATGCCTAAAATTTAACCAATGGGTTTTCTGAAGCTGGTTTCAGCTCACTCCAGTACACTCCTAAAAAGGTTGATGTCTTATATGTTCTTGAACTATTTTCATAGATTGTGCCACAGTCCTATTCATCTTCTGATACCAGGCCAACCTTCTATACTTTTCTTTTTAAAGCCTAACTTGGTTGGTGAGTTGGTGAGTTATCTGTGCAACCCCACACATCTTATTTTTTTTCTCTTCAATGGAATTCTCTGTGTCTTCAAATTTTCATGCTTGAGCATCTCTCATCTCCTGAAGTGACTCTTTCTCTAGAATTTTAGTCTATGAAATATTCTTCATATCTTTCCTTTGAACCATTTCAAATATGTTTTCCTAAAATTTTGAGCACATGTCAGATCTTCCTGAATTTCTTCTCCTTTCCTAACACAAACTTAGGAAGAAATCGTCTCTTCCTCTATACAACTTTATGCTAGGATAATGAATTTTCATAATATTCCCCTGAACTACCAGTTCTTTTTTGTCAGTGAGAGTCAGATCCAGAATAGAATTTCTCCTTGTTGGTTCCTCTACCTTTTGAAGGACGAAATTATCATTAAGGTAAGTCAAGAAGTTTTAATTGTTCTGTTTTTAGCAAAAAGATAGTTCCAGTAGATATAAAAATAATTCAAGTGCCATATTCACTATTGTAGTGAGGAATGTCATTTATCAGGGCATCCTTGATAAATTGACTTACCTCTAACCTAGATGGTAAAATTACAGAAGAGGAAAGAGACAACAGAATATTAAGTCCTTACACAAAGTCTAATGACATTCTCTAGTCAAAACTGATGGAATTAGAGAGCAACTAGTCATTGTTCAGCCAATGTCATCTGTACATATGAAGAATTTGGGAAGGGGGAGGGTATAGAAAACATTAAAGAAGGAGGTTATGGAATAGTTGTGAATTAACTGGCAACTGGAAGTACTTTGACATAGAAATAAAGTAGAATAATTTGATTTATGTTTTATGTGATGAAATGTGAGGATTTGGCTGTGGTATAGATAGAAGAGGAGGGATAGAGAGGAGGAGAATGAAAGTGAAATATAGGGAGAGTTGTGAGTGAAGTTAGGTAAGAAGGAGGGTGAAAAACTTGTGTTTGCTCTGTTCTTTTGCCATGTTAAATTTCACAATTCCATTTGGAAATCAAAGAAAAACACCATTCAACATGTAAAGTTTTACTAGGACAATAGTTTTGCTATGGAGAAAAAGTAGGAGATTTGTGATTAGTTGAGGAGAAATGGTTGAGACAGTGGAAGGAAAAAAGGTAGTTATTATAATATGCATATGATTGGTAACTGAAATAATGAATAATCTCTGGAGGAGAGTCTTAGTAAAGGGTTGTGGAAAGGATTATGTGTTTTGGGTGTCCTAAGTGTTAGGGCAGGGGTGGGGGACCTGGGGCCTTGAGGTAACATATATGGTCCTCTAGGTCCTTAAGTGCAGCCCTCAAAGGGCTGAATCCAAACTTCATAGAATAAATTCCTCTAATAAAAGGATAAGAACTAAAATTAAGAAGCCCCTAAATTAAGGTTAGCATGGTACATTAGAGCAATGGTGTCCAAAACAGGAGAGGGCAGTAGCCCATCAGAGGGCCATGGCATAACCCCAATGTGTATGATGAACCAATCAGAGAGTGGAGAGAGAAGGTACATCTCACTTGTCCCATGACAGTCAATCACTGGCTTGTCTCCAGCAGGACTACACACTCAGTTACCCATTATGGCTCAACATGTCTCTATTTCATCCTTTATAGTTGTTGACCTCCTGTTGGACTTCAGTAAGAGATCCTCAGAGAAATTATAATCTAATCATCTGGGTTGAGCAGCCGGGCAGACAAAATTCCTCCTCAGTTCACTTCATGGCTGAGGCAGGGGCTAGACTCCCTGCTACAAGGTAGTGGTCAGTGGGTAAGTCCCCTCCCTCCTAACTAAATTTAGATGAGAACAAGTCACTTGAATTGGATGAATAGGCATGAATGGCTGCAATTTGTATGACAGATCTCGTCCTTATTTTTGTTAAGAATGAAAGTGGATCTTTACAGGAATTAGTTAACAAGTCATATTCCTCTAATGCAATGGTCTCCAACCTTTTTGATCATTTGTTTTATCAGTAGCCAGTCACCCAGATTTGAAATCATAATTTTATTCTGAACTCCTAATTCTCCCTCATCCCACAAATCTAATCAGTTGCCAAATCTTAACATTTCTGCCTACACGGTATCTCTTCGATCTATCCCCTTCTTTCTATTCACATAGTCACTACCCTAGTTTAGGCTCCCATTACCTTTCACCTGGACTATTGAAATAGCTTCCCGATAAGTTTTCGTGGCTCAAGTCTCATCATCTGTGTAGCTGACAAAATGATTTTCCTAAAGCAAGGCTTAGTCATGTCGCTCTCTTACTCAATAAATTCCAGTGGCTCCTCTTGACTATGGGGTGGAATATTATTCATTTTTATCACATCTTTTTAATTTCTACTTTTTATGATGAACATCATTGAATATGAGTGTACATTTATATAATTTAAAAATAAGTAAACATAAATACATTTTGGATTTTTGCTCAATTTTTTTTTTTACTGCACTAGAGGAATATAATTTATTAACTAATCCCAGTAAAGATCCATTATCATTCATATGTTTAGGAACATTTATCAATGTGCAATCCAATCTGAAGTCTCATAAAATTAAACCAACCAGGGTCTGCTACATATGCATAAATCCTAAACACGATTTTTAGAAAGGGATTTTCTTGGTCTTTCCTGTAGCTTGGATAGCAAGATACCTTTCCTGATTCTTTTAAATCCTTCTTCCAGATGCACTTTCAGAAAAACCTCATAGGCTGCTTAGAATGTCCAAAGACTAAAATGTAAATATTTCTAATGGTGAATTACTTCCATCTCAATTGTCTGTCCTATAAATGATTTGTAAACTATTTAATAACGCATTTGTTGGTAAGGCTTAAATTGTGACAACTGTATTTCTTTGTCTCCCATTCTTTAATCCATTTCTAATGATTATTACCCACCCTTCCTGTTTATCAATCTACCTACTTATCTATCTATCTATCTCTATCAAGGTATACATATATGTGTATACATAGAAACACATATACATACATATCACAACACACTGAAGTAAATAGATCAAGTATTCTTGTCCACATTTGACAGATTAGGAATTAAGGTTCACAGCAGTTAAGTGACTTATCTATGTCATATAACTAGTGTCAGAGCCAGGACTTTTAAAATCCAAGTCTACTCCATTTTTCACTAAACCATGGCTATCAGCACACCCATTGTAGAATTGTGACAGTGCCACTACACTTAACAATTTTCTTAGTATATTTCCTGTTAAACTGTAATCAGGCATTTACTAAATACTTTATTTTTATGGTAATGATATGCTCTATGGAGACATAACAAGGAAATTGGGCCAAATATTAACCGTCTTCTTTCCTTTTTTTCCAACTCCCTTTAATTTAATCAACCAACAAGCACTTTTCATTGTCTGCTATGTGCCAGTTTCTGTGCCAGGTACTGGGAGAACAAAGACAAAAATGAAACAATCCCTGCCCTCAAGTAGCTTATATTTTTATCAGAGAGGACAGCATGTATACTTGTAAATATGTACAAAATAAATACAAGGCAATTTTAAAAACTTTCATAAGCTATTTTTAAATCTATTTTTATTAACAGATCTATTTTTCTCCTTCCCTCCTCTTTACCTCCCTCCTTTAAAAAAAAGAAAGAAAAACAAAATTGTTTTTAACAAATTTGCATAGTCAAGTAAAACAAATTTCCACATTGGCCATATCAAAAAAAAAATTGTGTCATATCTGCACCCTGAGTCTATCATTTCACTGTCAGGTGGTAGGTAGCATGTTTCATCATGAGTTCTCTCTTAAGTCTTTCAAAGTTGATAGTACAGAGCAGTTTTAATAGATATCTATAAACTACATACATGCATATGCACCAAGGAATTTGGTGAATATCAACCAATATATCTTGGCAAAATGTAGGGGCAGTGTTTTAGTAGGTGAGAGAAGAGCAGTGCTGATTTCATTTACGTTGGTATTGTTTGACTTGGGGTAGAATTGGTCAGTATGAATGGGAAGGTGCTGCATGGGGATAAGATGAAAGTTGTTAATATCTAGGATTTCATACTTCTGGCAACAACTACAATACAAATCATGCAAAAATGGTGTTACTATCTTTATAACAAAAAGTGTGAAGGTGAGAAAAACTAAAAATAATCATCATTTTTCACTTCGGACTGGAATATGCTTCTAAGAAATCATGAGAATTTTTCTATGAAATATGTACCTCTTTTGTGGTATTTCTATCATGTTCATCAAAATGCTTTTTCCCTCCCAGATAAGATGGACAAAGAACTGGGCTCGGAGCTGATTAGGAGGAGATTGAACTAGAATGCATTTGAGGAAACTGCACAATTCTTTTAATGTTTCTAAGTAGATAACTGCCACAAGAGCCCCCTCCCCCCTTTTAAATAATACTATTCTACTAGTCTTGCTCTGAATGATATAAAAGCACAGTCTTGCAAGAATCAAAATTGCACATGATCCAAGGGATTAGGAAAAGAATTACAGAATTCAAAAATTGGAAGTATAACCCATAAATGGAATGAATCCACAGAAAAATATCCCAACGAGTCATCCTGCTTAAAAACCTTTGAGGAAGGGGGCTCTTGAAAGCAGTCCATTGCACATTTGGACAATTGCAATGGTTAGGAACTTTTTTCCTTACATAAAGCCTAAATTTACCCAACTTCCATCCTTTGTTCCTGGGTCTCCCCTCTGGGCACAAATGGATTCTAATCTCTTCTTTATGGGACAAACCTTTCAATACTTAAAAGATACTTATCATGTTCTTCATGAGCCTTCTCTTCAAGATAAACATCCTCAGTTCCTTCGATTGATTCTCCCATGGTGTAAAATCCTTCACCATCCTACTCTGTAGATCCTCTTCATATAGCATGGTTCTCAGAACTGAACATAATAGTACAAGAGCTATCTGATGAGATGTAGTTCAATGGAACTATCATCACCTCATTCCTGACAGCTATCCTTCTCTCTACAAAGATTGAATCAGCTTTTTTGGGGGGGAGGGGGGAAGGGCTGTTATATAATGCTAAAAATGTCAGATAGCACAGAGGTAAAGAAAGAAACCCACGATACTCCACTGGAGGCCTCCTACCATGTTGATATTGAATCATTAACAACTACTCTGAGCCTGGCCATCCAACCATTATGAATTCATTTGACTGTAATATCATCTAATCCATATCTTTCCATGTTCTCTACAAAATGCTGTGAGATACTTTATGAAAAACCTTGCAAAGACCCAGATAAATTGCCATCTATAGTATTTCCCTTATCTATCAACTTAATTAACCTTTTAAAAAAGGAAATGAGACATATGGTAGGTATAAGCTATTTATTAGCAAGAATGACTAATGTTAAGTGAGTGGTATAAAATATCATCAAAATAATGTATGACCGGAAAAGGAAGTAGATTTTGTAGTGAAGATGAGATATAATAGTACCAGTATATACAAGTATAAATTAAATATTGAAAAGACCATATACTCTATGGAGGATTTATAGAAAGATCTAGAAAAGAATCAGACAGCATGAAAAGAAATATATAGGTTTGCATCTGCACTGATGAAGGGAATATTTTATGATGATATATCCTTTAAAATATTGGAGGTCTCCTGAAAATTACATAAAGCTGGTTTAAAGTTTCCCCACAGGAAATGAGGACATTAAATTGGTAATACTATAGGCATAATTTACTAAACTAATTTCAATGCCTTAAATTCTACATTTAAAAAGAAGTGTAAGATAATGCAATGTATAAGCAAAGGATTTCATGGAATCTTTTATGGAAGTTTGTAAGTAGTTACTTCTGGAATTGGTTTGAAAGTAGTACAGTCCAGTGTCAGATTGAGTGATACTTTCAGATCCAGTTGACACATGTTCTGCACTTATTTTGTGACTCTAAGCATATACTTTGACTCAAATTTTGTTTGATATCTAATTTGGTTAATTAATATGTTTAGTCGTAGAGAACTGAATGACATTCTTATTTATTTTCATTTTTAATAAAATGATTTGTTCATCTTTCTTTTTTAGAAATGTTAAAAGAAAATCTACATTTTGCTTACTTTTTTTTCATCCTTTTATAGCCCTTGGTTTGTTATCCTGGGTGGCTCATGAAGACAACTAGGCTATAAGAAATGGAGGTTTTGTATTGTCTTAAAAAGGGCATTGAAACATTTGAATTCTTTAAACACGTAAAAAGAATCATGAAGAGTTTTCAAACAGGTCTAAGAAAAAAGAGGCTAGAATTTGATTCTACTTATACTGCATATCCCACCATTACTTACATTGAATTTTTATTGCTCCTAATTTCCTTGTTTTCAAGAATCTCTTAGAGAAAAGCATAAGTAGGGATGGAAATCTGCAGAAATGCCACTGTACTCGTGGCTCTGTTATCTTATGGTAGATCATTAGAGAGTTAAATGTCCCTGAAAAGGTATCCTTATCATCTGTTTATAAATAAAATAACAAGCACAACAGATGTGTAAAAGTATTGAATCTGCCATGTGAGTCTGCCATGGGTTTGTATCTTTAAGGAAGCAGTGCTATTGTCCTTCATAGAAAATCATTTATTAGCATAACAATTTGAAGCGACAATTTCATCATATTCCACTTCTGAGAGAAAAATTTCAAGCACCGGAAATAGTAGGAGCTTGGAATTGCAAGAGTTACAAAGTTAGAGGCAGTGGTGACTCCATTTAGATAAGGGGAGAGAAGAGGTGGAGCAAGGGAACAATACACCAAAGTGTTTTCTTTCATACATCTTGGTTCAAATTAAGGTTAAATTCCAAAGGAGGATGTGTGTTTCCCCATATGGAAACTTAAAGGACCTCGCCTTTGTTTCCATTTTCCCAGAGAAGATATATGTTAATACAAACAAAGCACTTCATAATAAATTTAACTTTTATAGGATGACTAATGCCATCTATAGAGATAAGGCAGACTCTTAGTTACCTGAGTCGAATCCAGGTTTCAGGAATTATGCCAAGGGGAGGACAAAATTTTGTTCCTATGCAGAAGGTAGTAGTAAATTGGTGAGGAGTAGAAAAAACCTTGGTTTTTAAGGTCTCATTGGAAGGAATCTTCACTGCATCATTGGAACATGATTTGACATTTGTGTACTTTGGAAGGACAAAGAGGTGAGGTAAGCCTGCCAAAATTTGAACCTGTGCTTCTGGGCACCTGTGAATAGGACAACTGATATTTATACAAGCAGCAAAGTTTCTGTGGGCAGCAAGAGCTTGGGAACTAGACTACAAATAGACCAGTTAAATACTGGTGAAGGCAAATCACTAATTTCACCAGGTCTTGAAGTCAAGCCATTCCAACATCTATCCATAAAAAGACTGACCAAACAAGCTGCACTTTAAGCAGGAAATATGAAAGAAATGAGCCCCTCTTTCCTGGGGAGGCTTGGCTTATGCTTAAAAGCAAAAATGAGACCCTTGGAAATATTTCCTGGATGATCTGTTTAAAGCTAATGTTTGTGCTGAGAAAAACTGAATCTATCCATCAAAACTAGGTGTGAACAAGGTCTGGAGGACTCCATAAGACATAAATCAACTACTAGTGATTCGAAGTCTGCTTTGATTGGGTGAGGGACTTGGTAACATCCTGTGGTGCTAAAACTGGGGAGCTGGTTCAGAACCTGAGAGATTCAAGTGCCCCACTCATATCCAATCCACAGGCAAATCATTCTAGTGAAGTCATTGGTCTCTTTTGAGAATGGAGGACAAAGGAATGTTTAACAGTAGAAAGGAGAAGTCATTCCAGGAAAAATCCTGAGAAAGAAGTGACTGAATCTGGAGCAGAGCCTTCGGCATTGGCCTTTTGCCTCAGTCTCCTTTCCTTTCCCATACTTGCACAGAGGAGGACATTGTGAACTTTGAACAGGCTAGAAGATTTGAATTTTTTCCTCTAAATTCTCATAGTATCCTCTTAATGGTTGAGGGCAGAGTCAGCAAAAGTGGCCAAGGACAGACTGCACTCAGTGAGGTCGGTAGATTCAAGGCCTGTACAAAGGCTACAGCAGAAAAGCTCTATTATTTTGAAGGGGGACATCTTGTAGACTCCAGCAAAAGGACTTCTAGGAGCTGTAACCCTTTGCCAGTTCTTCCTAAACTTGAGTCCAATTTCCCTAGGATCCTGTATGTACGTGTGAGAAAGTGTGTACAGAAATTTCAGTGGAATATTTGTGTTAATTGTACCAATTCCACCACCTTTATTAAAGTTAATTAAATCTGGCTGACTTATATCAACTAATAGCAAGTACAGTTTACAGGATTTGTGAACTAGGTTTAGTCTACCTTCCTGCACCTTTAAATTTACACCTGGAGAAGACCAGGAATTTGAAAATGAGGCCCTTGAACAAGAGAGCCATTCCCTTGTTAAACCTACACTCTTCATCTCTCCATCTGTGAAAAAAGAAACTTCACAGTATTTGTAGGATTCCAGTAGTATCGCCCTTTCAGTAGCAGGAATTCACTGGGAGAAATTTCAAGTGTTCTTTAGTTTAGGGACTTGTAAGAAATTTCCCTGGACTTCTAAGGTATCATCTATAGTACAGAGATACTTGGATAAATTTGGCAGGGGTAG
>JAQQSZ010006633.1:0-13535 GCA_028646595.1 Phalanger gymnotis
TCAGTTTTCACTTCCAAGTCTCTTCCCTCATTCCTCCTGTACACTCTTTCTGTTTGGCAGGCTTATAAGTATTATGTGTAAAAATAAGTGCAAATAGGCCTGGGAGGTTACCTAAGGGCAAAGTAAATAACTTGTGAAGTCAACTTTGACTGTTTATGAGCCTTTCTACTTCCTCTACTTCCTCCGTTACTTCTTCAGTGTATCCTAGGTAAATTAAGTATTGCTGTAGTTTGATTTTTCTGTAATTAGATTTTTATTACAGTGTGTGATTCTGTCATGTTTTAGAATCAGTACCATACTGCCTAGTTCTTTCTTCATTAAAAATGAAGTATTATGGTGGAGAGCACAGTCTATTTTTCTTCTTATTAGGTCAGGGCCCATGATAATAAATAAGACCACAGGATCAGTCATAGAAAAGTAGATGTGCAGCTTGAAGAGACCTTAGAGATCAGCTGGTCTTGGGGTTCTTACCAGTGTCTGTATATTTTGCTAACTTCATTTTAATGTAATGGTTTCCTTTGTAATCTTACATTTTTTATTTTATGCATATAAAAACATTCTTCCTAGGATGCGGTTCCTAAGGTTCACCAGATTGCCAAAGGGATCCATGACACCAAAAAAAGGTTAAGAACCCCAAGACTACACCAACCTTCTTATTTTATAGAAGAAGAATGTGATATCAAGAGGTTACAGACTTCCCTAAGGTCTCAGTCAGTGAAAGAGCCAGAATTTCATTCTTTGCACCATGCTACCCCATTGTGTTTTAGTTTTCGGTATTAAAAGGACTTGATTTAATCTTTTTCTTCAAAAATAGGCTTTCTTATTGTTTAATAGAACCTTAATAATTTTACAATTCAGATTTATGTGTTTAAATGCTGATGTATTTCAATTTTAGAAGGTACTTATGCTTTTTAAAACAGTAGTTTATTTTTTAATTTCCCCATAGTAAATTTGAAACTATATTAGAAAATGACTGAATGGCAAATTTTACTTATTAATTTAACTTGAAGTTGAAAAAGTGTCTAGTTATTTGATGGGGAGAGGGGAAGTGGCTGGTGGGTAGGTGTTTTGAAATATTTCTAATTTATCAGGTTAATTGAAGCATTAAATGTTTAAACTATTTAATATAATAAAGACATTTAATTTGAGTGTTTTAGATGTAATCTTTGAATAGATAAGTAAAAATTTTTAAAAATAAACTCTGCATCTTCCATCTTTAAACTTTTATAATTACATTAACTTTTAAACAAAAATTAGACTTTCCATCAGGTCAGTGTGACAAATCTTAAAAATATTTCTTTATGTAACTCAACTCAGTTTCTTCTCTTCTATTTGTTATATTTGCAGATTACAAAAAATCTATAAATTTTCCTATATTTTTACTTTCAAAATGATTTCTCACATTAAGGTGAATTTGTTAGAAGGAAGAAATCATTTTTATATCTACAGCAGAAGTTACTGGATTACTGACTACTTAGTAGTTGTTGTGCTTGTCTGACATCAGGGAGATGATGACATGACTTGCAGGTGACTGTTTTGAGTGAAGGCTGTGCCTGGTCACCAGCCTCACTTTTTTTTGATTAAGATTTTTTAGTTTTGAAACATTTACAACACTCAGTTCTGCATGTTTTTGAGTTCCAGATTTCCTTCCCCTTCCCCCCAAGATGGCATGGAATCCAATGTATCCTCTACATATATCTTCACATTAAACTTATTTACCCAATAGTCAAGTTGTGAAGAAGAATTATGACCAATGGAATGAATCATGAGAAATAAGAAACAAAAAAAAAAAAGAGGGAAAAAAAAGAGAGCAAATACTTTGCTTCAGTCTGCATTCAAACTCCATGGATGTAGATAGCTCTCTCCATCATGAATCCTTTGGAAGTGTCTTTGAACTTCGTATTGCTGAGGAGAGAGAAGTCTATCGAAGTTAGTCATCACAGAATCAATATATCTGTGATTGTGTACCATGTTCTCCTGGTTCTGCTCTGCCCACTCAGCATCATATCATGTAGGTCTTTCCAGATAATAATGAAGTCCGTATCTTCCCTATTTCTTATAGCACAGTAGTATTCCATTACATTCATATACCACAACTTGTTTAGCCATTCCCCAATTGATGGGCATTCTGTCGATCTCCAATTCTTTGCCACCACAAAAAGAGCCGCTATAAATATTTTTGTACATACAGTTCCCTTTCCCACTTGTGTGATGTCTTTGGGATACCGCCCTAGGAATGATATTGCTGGGTCAAAGGGTATGCACATTTTTATAGCCCATAGTTCCAAATCTCTCTCCAGAGAAATTCTCTCCAGCCTCACTTTCTCCTTCAGAGCCTTCTGGATCCAGTGGCCAGATATTCATCAGGAAGACTGGAGATGGCTCAAGATGCAGTGAGAGACCCTGGCCCTTTTAGGCTAAGGCCTTTTCAGGTTCTCGCTTTGAGTAAGGCAACTCCCGTCAGTTAATAGGCCTCTTTAAGAAGTACATCTAGGGATGGCCCCTGGGGGAGGGAGGGTAAGGACCTCAGGGTTGCTGGCCCAAAGAAAAACAGTCAAGTATTTACATTCACTCTGAGCCAGTAGGGCCCAAAATATAGCCATTAAATGGTACTTGGGCAGGGACCTATGCGTTCCAGAGTGAATTGGGTTTAAGGCTTCGTCTTTGAGAAAGAGCCTGTAAACCCCAAGTTAAGTAGGCAGCTTTGGGCCATCACAATTTACCTTCTTTGGAGAGGGAAAGGCAGAGGCATAGTACTTTCTTATAGAGGAAAGAAATGGGTGGGAAGAATATGGAGACAGATTTCAGGGGAAAATTCTCTTAACGTGTAGAGCTGCACCAGCCTTGCTGAGATTCAGACTGGACATCCCCAGTGTCCTCAAAGAAATTCTCCTTTGGCATGATTTTACGTTCCCCCCTCCCATCCTGGTCACTCTTCCCTGACTTCTTCATTAGTCTCTCATGAAATGACTTTTACCAGTTCTCCAAATAATAGAATCTCAGGCATGGGAAGAATGTCTGAGATGTTATAGGACTTTAAAACAAAAAAGGAGACTACATGTTATCTAACCAGGATGATATAGTAGGAGGAACACTGCATTTGGAATCAGAGGTCATAGGATCATATCCCAATTTTGTCACTACCTGTGTGACCTTGGGTAAGTCCACTTCTCTGAACCTCAGTTTTGTCATTTTCAATCTGAGAGAATTGAATTTGATCACTTCAGGTTCTTTCCAGCTCCAAACCTATTATCTTGTGAAGTCAAACTGGACTAGTAGTCTACTTAACAGCGGTGACAGCATTTGAAGATTCCCAGTGATGAGGAACTTAATGCCTCAGCAGACAGCCCACAGAAAGTTTTTCCTCATATTGATCTTGGATTGCCTGTTAGAATATTTCATAGTTTTCCCCATGGAACCAAATAAAACAGGTCTAATCTTTCTTCAGTATAGTTACCAACAGATACCATGTTCTTCCCAAGTCTTCTTTTCACGGTACTAAACATTCTCACCTCCTTCAACTGAACTGGCACAATTTCAAATCACCTTGTTATCATTTCATGCTTCTGGACCGCTTTCATTTTGTTACTGTTCTATTAATGTGGGAAAATTGAATATAATTAATACAAATCTGGTCTAAGTAGGGAAAAGTGCTGGGAGTTTTTGATCTCAGTCATTCTGGACAGTTTGTTACTGTTATTCAGTCACATATGACACTTTGTGATCCCACTATCTCCCAAAGTTTGTTCAAGCTCCTGTTTGTTGCTTCTATAACACCATCCATCTCATCTTCTACTTGTTCCCTTTTTCTCATGCATTCAGTTTTTACCAACAATAGAGTCTTTGCCAGTGAGTCCTGTCTTCTCATTATGTGGCCAAAGTATTTAAGCTTCAGCTTTAGTATTTGACCTTCCAATGAATAGTCAGAATTTTTCATTTCAGTCATTTTAGAAGGGACCTTTCTGTTAAAGCAGCCTCAAATCCAATTAAACTTTTTGGTTGCCATGTCAAATTGTTGATTCACAATAAGTTTACACTATGCTAAAATCCTCAGATCTAACACAAATTGTAGTCTCAGACACATGTCCCTTGTCCTATACTTAAAATTAGGTATTTTATTCACTTTTGTTTTAGATTTAATCTTCTAGCCTTATTGGGAACTTTTTGGATCTTTATTCTTTCATCTACTTAATACCAATCACCTCCCAGCTTTGTGTTTTCAGCAAACTTGATAAGTATAAGTTTACTGGTTTACTCAAGTTACTAATAAAAATGTTAATCAACCAAGGACCAAGGACAGAAGTCTGTAGCACTAGATAGACCTTCTTACAGGTTGATGTTGAACAAATTGATCACTACTTTGGGTTTTGTTATTTAATTAGTTCTAAATTCATCACAGTTATGGTCCAACTTATAACCATCATATTTTCCATTGCAGCAGATTTTGTCAAATGTCTTGCTGAAAACTAGATATTTGGTATTGATGATATTTTATTGATCTGCCAGCCTGATGTTCTGTTAAAAAGGGGCAGGGGGGAACCTACCAAATTGGAATGGCATAACTTGTTCTGCGTGTGTATATGTGTGTACATGTTTATTTTATGTATTTTACTTTGATACAACAGATGCTTCTCAATAGAAACAGACTGTCTCCCAAGTTTATTCCCTGAAAACACTTAAGTAAACCCACCTAATAACATGGTTAGAGAAGATAGTACATATTGCTTTTGTAGTTTTAACTTGTAAATATTGTCTGTTGTATTTGACCTGAGTTTTATTTATATGACTTGTTTATTATGCTGGACTAATCATAATACTATAGTAAGTATTACTTACTGTACTCAGTTTTAATGAGAAAATTAAAGAACACCAGTTGTAAATGATATCTGGTATAAATGTTTGACTTTACAAATAATAGAATCACAATCCTTCCCTCCACTTCCTCCCTCTTTTCCCCCTCCCCCCCAAAAAAGTTAAAAAACTGAAATCTGAAGACTTTACAATGGTCAACAAAGGGAGATCTCTTTGGTGAGCTCAACAGCTGTGTACTGGGAAGTATTTTAAATTCAGCAGGAAATGTGAATATTATAATTAAGAAACTGTTCTTTTATACCATGTCACAATGCCTGGTGTTAGGGTCAGCGGTGACAGCATTTGAAGATTCCTGGTGATGGGGAACTTAATGCTTCAGCAAGCAGCCCACAAATCTCTTCTCCCTGTCTCATATGTTTATAGGAAGATACTACATCCCTTTGTAAGTGTTCTGAAAAATAGTTCCCTTAACACTTCAAAACTTCTTGCCGGGAATGGAAGTTAAGTGACCACAGATACACTAGGGTCTGTCTTCTTTCCCATTTTGCAATTTGGGAGAACATCTTCAGGCCTGGAGTTTACTTTGGTTTCCCACAGTTTTATAGCTCAGCAAGATATGTGAGTTCTTAGTCCCTAGAATATGGTTTAGCTGGGGTTGGTGAGTAAGTGCTCTGACCTTCCTTGATTAACTTCAATGTAAATTCCTTGTCAGTCATTTTTGTTCTTTATTTCTAAGAAATATTCTTCTTGGTAGAAGAAAAAAATCGAATATGAATTGAACATCTCAGCTTTTTCTCTATCATTGACTTTGGCTACCCCATCCACTCTATCAGCACCATTCCTGTCTCTTCTTTGATCTACCTCTTTCCCGTAACTAAAAAATACTCTCTTTGTTGCCCTTAATATTTCTGGCATTTCTCAGTTTATTTTAGGCTTCAGTGTACCTAATACTGTTAAAGAACTTTTACTTTTGTATTCGTATTGTTACTTGCTCTTAATTCCATCTTTTGTATGTATCTTTACAGATCTGAGATGGTTCTTTGAGTTTCCTATTTAGCTTGAGTAAGTTTTATGTGACTTTATTTTCAGTCTCACCACTAGATATATATAGGAGATTGTCCATGCCTCTTATTTTTATGTTCAGGGTGTCCCAAAAATTCTTAGTTCAGTTAAAGCCTAAAACTGCACCAAGACTTGAGACACTATATTGTATAAAAGTGAAACCTAGATAATTTGAACCTTCATTGAATTTAGTTTTACCAATTCATCTCTTAAGGGGAAAAAAAATACACATAACAGTGAAAGAAAATAAGCCCTTGTAGGAATTTATTTTAAAAAGAAAATTCTTGAAGGTCAGTACCTTTAGTTTTAGTCAGAAAGAGCTATGTCTATGCCCATTTTCTTTTAATAGTTAACCCTTCTACATATGTAATATTTTATAGTGATATATCATTATGTCATTTATTCAATCATGCATTTAGTATAATGTCATAGATTTAGAACTAGAGGAAAACTTGGAGATGATAGCATCCAATGCCCTTATTCTACAGATCATTTGTCAATTATATGCCAGGCAAGTGGAAGAACCAGGATTTGAACCCAGGTCTTCATTCCAAAATCAAGCACCGTTTCTACTATTCCATGCCTAACGTTTATTAAGCATTCCTGTGTAGAATGGTGACATTGAGGTACATTGTAAAATAAATTATGTGTAGAAGGCTGCTGAGGCCGGCAGGATACTAATGCATTAAAAAAAGATAAGATTTGAAGCAGCAAATAGAGGTTTTTTTTTTGCTTAACTCTTAACTTATTAGAAAAGTCAAATTGAGTACCCTGTTGCCTAAGCATTTCCAGCTAGTTGAATTTGTATAGTCCTTTATTGAATTCCATTGTTGAATCATTATATCTTTGAGCCTGAAGACATTAAATAAAAACTACATTTATCTTTTTTTTTTTACAAAAGTGATTATTAAATATAAAAACCTATATATATGTATCTGTACATAGGTAGACACATGTCTGTATTAAAATGTAAGATCTGCGGTTTCATTGGTGTAGGTACTTCTTTCGATGTCATACATTACAACATCTTAACAGGTTCTTGAGATCCTGTGGCCAAAAAGAGTAGTTTCCTGGTAACCACTTAAGTTTTTCATAACTAGGCTGGCCTTCAGATAATAGACATATTCTGTCACTAGTGGCCCATACTCAAAGCCTGTCTAGCTTAGGATCTTTCAGAGCTTGTGTTTCTGGCAAAGCCTCTATGCCACAGTGAGGTGTAGGAGTTCAGTGGAGTGTATATTTTCAAATGTTAAAAAAAACCTAAATATTGATTTTTTTAAAATTTATTTTGATTGAGAACAGTATGTGTTGATGAAAAGCTTGAATCCATCCACTTACATAAAACGATTTAGGAGATCCAGTTTAATGATTAGTAAAGTTGAAACATTTATCAAGTGCTTACTGTGTGCCAGACTGGATGAGAATAATCTGTAAACGTTTGAGTCACAGAAGGTAGCACTGGAAGGCACTTTTGAAATCATCTAGTTCATCTCCCTAATTTTAAGGTCATATTCAGTCCAGACCCTTGACTGAGTAACACAAATTCTGAATGAGTAATGTAATTCCTAATTAGTAGACTATCATACAATTAAAAAAAATACAATAAACTTAACCATTAAGAAAATCAAGTAATTGAATCAAATATTACAAAAATTCTTACCAAAACAATAATCTTTTTAGCCATGCATTAGTGGCATCATATTCAACAATTAAGAACAATGACATTGATAGTGCTTTAAGCAGTTTTAGTGAGGTGGGATTTTTGATTTGTTTTTGTTGTTTTTAAAGCTAGGGCTTGTCATCATAGAGAGATTTTATTTTATTATGAGTTGTAACTTAGCTAATTTATCTCAAAGTCTATTAAAATTAATTTCGAAATACAATCAGAGAAGCATAGAAAATACCTAACACGGTCAGTCTGTTCTCAGAATTGTTTTTTCTTTACAGTTTATGACTATATTTTTTACCAGTGTTTTAATAGGTGGACTCAGATTCTTATTAAATCTATATTTTAAAACATTAATGGACTCCGGAGGGAGCTTTTTTGTGCCTCATGGATATTGACAAAATGTTTCTTTATAATGTTTTAATTTTTCAAAGTATCTTACTGCTTGTTCAGGGTTCTCTATATGCAGTAATAAAAAGGTATAATGAAATGTTGTGACCAAACTCTCGGAAATTCAAAGTTGAGGTCTCTCTTAATATGATATATCCCTTGGTGCATGTGAGACCAGATGATGGGAGATGGCCCTATGTGGTAAATGGCCCTATGACCAGGCAATATGATGTGCTATAAAAGAATGGTTTCTTAATTACGATATTTATATTTTTTCCTGAGTTTAAAATATTCTCAAGTGGGCATTCAGTTGTTCAGCCCACCAAAAAATGAGGTTTCCTTTTGTCAGGCCATTATAAAGTCTTCAGATTTTATAGGATTGGTTTGGGGTTTTTTGAGTAGCTATTATTCTGGTGTTTATGGAAAGACAGACATTTATGCCAGAGATAATATTGTGCAAGCCAATGTTCTTTATAATTTTTCCCCCAAAATTATGAGTAGTGAACGACATTTGCTGTAATATATACCCATTTACCTGTACTAACCGTCTGGGCTGACATTCATTAAATTATGGTATTGTTTAGCACACAAACCACACATTACTTACCTAGAGCTTCAGAGATATCTATCATTCTATGACATTGTCAAAAAAGCTGAGCTCAGCCTTTAAGCCAGGCTTGCACAGCCTGCAGTGAGTCGACCATTTATGCTTGGGGTAGGCCAAAGGATTTCAGGTAGCTAGTGAAAAATGCAGAGGAAATCCTTAGGTGTTCTGCAGGCAAGCTGAGCAGGTTGTGCAAGCCTGCTTTAAGCAGAGGGTATTTGTAGAACCCTTAAAATTTTTCAAAGAAAAAGAGTGTTCAAATCTGATTAACACATTTAGGGATCTGGTATATTTTCCTTGTTCCATATTCACTAGAGTAGACTTGTTTTTAGTGATGAAGGGTAGCCATAAATTGTTACTTGTTTTTCATGAATAAACTATTTGTTTCTTATCTCCTTCTACCATATCTTATACTTATCCTCATTTTGCTTTATTTGAAAAAAAATGCTATGTATTTTCTGATGTTAGAGAGATGACACAAAGATTGATGTTAACTGATGTGGTAGTTTTTGTATTCACTACCTTTTAACCTTTTTCACTACCCTTTAACATTAAGAAAAAGTAGTATTTTTTTTCTGACATTGAAATTGTTTAAAAGCTGTGTGATAGTAATACTGTATCCTTTCATGCTTTAGAACCTTGGTTATTTTCTAAGACTTTTCTCCCCCTTACTAGTGTAGGAAGTGTTTGATAGGATTGTGCATGTGTCGTATGTATAGTTTCAATTTATTCAGATTAACATTTGTATTTCTTTCTCCTGTTAATGATGTTTTGAAATGTAAAATTAGGATGAATAGAAATTACTCAATATTTTGGAATTTCTCCATGCTATTTTTGTCTTTAAGTGGGTGAGAAATAGACTTTTTCTTAAACTATTGCTTCTTTATATATACTTTGGTATTCTTAAAGTGCTTTTTCTTTTCTTGTAGAAAAGGCTACAAATGAATATAACACCAGTGAAGACTGGGGACTTATTATGGACATATGTGACAAAGTTGGAAGTACTCCTAATGGGTAAGATGATTGGTCATAGTTGGGTATATCTGAATCCTTTCCCTCCACTGTGTGGTATGTCTCTTGCAACCTGTTACAAATAAATGTAAGGAAAAGAGGAGCCTAGTGAGGGGGAACAGAGATGAAAGTGTAGTATCTTGAAGCTTAGAGCAAGTGGGAAAGAGCTGAGCTTGCAGGTTTTTTCCATAAGCTCCTTTTGAAGGGTGGAGGAAACTTGCAGACCATTGAAAACTCACCTTTGGAATTCATTGTCTAAATATGGAACAATTTTAACAAAGGGTAGAGTTCATTATTTGGGGAATGTCTATTTAAGCTAGCCATTTCTAGTAGCCGTACACCAGGTTAATTGGATGATAGCGAGTAAATATTAGACAGAGTGTTGATGACCAGTCACTGACTGATCATACTACTTGGATGAAATTTTTGTTATACATGATTTTCCACTTCAAAATCAACTGTTCTGGGGGAGGAAAAAACAACCACCAGATAATGTTTTCATCTTAGATTCCTTATGTTTCTCTGTTTTGACTAGATCTCATCATCTACCCACAAGTGTTCTACTTCCTTGATCAAAAACTGACAGTTCTTTCTGACTAAAACTTCCTGTCATTCCATCTCTTCCTATGCCTCAGCTCTCCTTATTCTTTTTTTTTCTTTTGGTTTTAGAAAGAAATCTCTTAGGTCATTTGATAGGGAGAGAGCTAGAAAGAGGATATGGCTCCCTGTCGGAGTCTTTGTGAGGTTCCATCATATAGAGTTCAGACAAGGGCTTAAGGACATTTGCCTAGTAGGCAGTAGGTAGTCTCTAGGAGATGGGCAGTTTGAGATTTATGTCAACAAATAAGTCAGTCTCATTAGGGGAACCCAAAACACAAGCTTTGGGTGGACTCAACAAGATCTGAACCAACCCAAAACCATCACTGCATGGGATCTAAGTATTCCTTACAACTATCTGGCTTCTTTGGAGTATCTTTTAGGTTAGCCTGACTTCTGCAGTCAACTTTCGGGTTAAACAGTTTTCTAGCTACTTAAAGCTAGGTTCAATAATATTAATAAAGAATTACATTCTCATACTAGTGAAAACACAATTACGGAAGTGAAAAGCTGGGTTATGATTTCAAAGGGAGTTCATTAAAATAATGACTCACTCGCATCCTCCTCACTACATATCTTTTCTAGAGCCTGATAGAATTCCTTTAAGGAGGGGCAGTGGCTGGATTAGTGACAAACTTCTGCCAATGTATCACAGCCAGCAGGGTCAATTTCAGTCAAGTCAGATGACTTAAACTTACACTAGGAAACAAGCACACTGTGGCCATAGGTATGTTTCCTTCAGTGTCATAAAAGTCAAATAAACGTGGTTAAGCAGAGTTATAATCTTACATGTTCTTTAAGGAGACAAACCTTGTTAAATAGACTCTATAGGTAAACTAAGTAAAGTTACAGATTAAACTACATTTAGAAGGTTCACCATGGACTGAGAGGGGAAATTTACATATCACCAAAGTAATCAAGAAAACTGTGGCCAGGGAGATCTTCCTGTACACAGTTAGCTAGGGGAATAACTAAATCATTTTAGGGAGCTTAAACTTTCCCTTGGTTTCGATCTGAATTAAATAGTTAACATTTTCCAGAAGTCAAATTTTGGTCAGGTGAGAGCCCTTCTTATTCTTTACCCTCATCATGACCTGTGACTTTCTCAGGTTGTTACCCCTGCTCTCATTTCACTTTCCCCTTTCCTTCCTAGTCACCACCCAATTCAGCTTCATACTATTTTCTACTCTTAGATCCCTCATCACTGTATTCTTTTGCCGCTTATCACTTGGCAGACTTTTTCCCTAGATCAGGGGTTAGGAACCTGTGACCTTAAGGCTCTAGGTCCTTGAGTGTGGCTTTTTGACTGAGTCCAAGTTTTATAGAACAAATCCTTTTATTAAGAAGATTTATTCTTTGAAGTTTGGATTCAGTCAAAGAACTAAGGACCTAGAGGGCCTCATGTGGCCTTGAGGCTGCAGGTTCCCCACTCCTGCCCTAGATTATTCATCCCTCTACTTTTCCCCATCTGGCCCCTTTACTTCCATGAACATGCTGTTGAATGGAGCAGGAGGTAGTCACATAACTTTTCTGACTGGGCCCTCCCTGCAGCTAGGAAATCCTTTCATTCATACCTAATTAAATCCCAGTCTCCCCACAGTAGCTTTTCTTAACTTACTTTTTTTACCTCAAGCTTCCTATTTCCCCCTCTTCCCTATTCTCTCAGTTGTGAACCTTGCCTCTTGCTTTACTGAGAAAATTGAGGCCAGCACTGAATTTCCTCTTCCTTATAATTAATCTCAAAACGTCTTGATGTTATCCCTCACTCTCTCCTCTCCTATAGTCTCTGATAACGAAATGGTTCTTCTCTATCTTCATGAACTATTAATCTCTTCTTCTCTCCTCTTGTCATCTCTAGAAGTTTGACCTCTCATTCATCTTCTAATCCTTTCTCTAATCTTCAGCTTTTCTCAGTCAGTTGGTTTTTTCCCTATACCTATCTCCCTCATTCTTAGAAAACTTTATTTGACCCTACTATCCTCTCCTTGGGATGTTGTCCTAGACCTATACCTCTCTCCCTTTCCCAGCCACACTCCAAGAAAAAACTGCTTATACTCATTGCTTCTCCACTTATTCTTCAACTTTCTGCAGTTTGGCTTCTGACTTCGTCACTCACCTGAAACTGCTTTTACCAAAGTTACCAGTGATCTCAACATTTCCATACTTGATGGTTTTTTCTTAGTCTTCATCCTTCTTGATTTTTCTACTGCATATGACACTGTTAGTCATCCATCTCTTCGTCATTCTGCTCTCTTTGAGGTTTTATTTTTTACATTGTTTATTCCTTCTTCATGTTATTTGTTGCTCATGATTTATGTTATACCTCCTAAGTGTGGGTATTCCCCAATGCTCTGTCTTGGGTGCTTTCTCTATTATTTCTTTTGGTAAACTCATCAGCTCTTGTGAGTTTAATTTATCACCTCTTTGTAGGTGACTTAACATCTGTACATTCAGCCTTAGTCTCCTTCCTGAGGTCCCATGGCACCAATTACCTAACCTGTTGGACATTTCAAACTCTGTGTCCTAGTGACTTCACAAATGTATCATGTTCAAAACAGAACTCATTATCTTTTCCTCCCAAACCTGCTGTTCTTCCAGATGGTTCTTTTTCTAGTAAGGGCATCACTGTACTTCTAGACTCCCAGGTTTGTTTTTTTTTAAAATATTTATTTATTTTCAGTTTTCAACATTCACTTCTCTAAGGTTCAAATTTTCTCCCCACTGCCTCCCCAAGAAGGCATGCAGTCTGCTCTGGGCTCCATACATACATTCCCACTAAACACATCCCCACTTTAGTCATGTTTCATAGAAGAATCACAATGAATGGGAGAAACCATGAGGAAGAAAACAAAACAAAAAAGAAAATAGTCTGCTTCACTCTGCATTCTGACTCCATAGTTCTTTCTCTGGATGTGGATGGCATTTTCTATCATGAGTCTTTTGGAAAAGTTTTAGGTCCTTGCATTGCTGAGAAGGACTAAGTCTATCAAAATCAGTCCTCTAACACTGTGGCTGTTACTGTGTACTCTCTGGTTCTGCTCACTTTGCTCAGCATCAGTTCATATAAGTCTTTTTAGGTTTTCCTAAAATCTGCCAGCTCATCATTTCTTATAGCACAATAGTATTCTATTAATATACCACAACTTGTTCAGCCATGTAACAACAATGCTACTTGCAGCTGCCGTGGGGGTGTAAGACCAATAACACTAGCACATAGTAGTAGGGCTGCTAGCACAGGTTCTTTGATCTGCTTTTCTAAAGGAAAGCAACTTTAAAGGGGTCAACAATCTTACTTTAATCAAACATATGTATCATTCACTTAGTTTAGAGAACCTCAGAGAAAATACAAACAGAAATTATATAAACAGAGCAAATACAAACAGCAAAGACCAA
>JAQQSZ010006634.1:0-13535 GCA_028646595.1 Phalanger gymnotis
CCCACTCTGATGTCTTTGCTCTTTGTGGGTTGAGAGGTCTGGTACATGCCACAGCTCAGTATTTCAGGATGCCAGGGCACTCTCCGCTCGTCTCCTGGTCTGGTAGGTCCGCGTCTGGACTGTTCGCACCGTGCGCGCTGGGCTCAGCTCCCCTCCCCTCCGCTCCCCTCCACTGGGGGCTGGGAGCTCTGTGTGGGACAGACCTTACCCAGAGACCATCCAGGCTGTCCTGGGCTGGGGCCCTGCTTCCCTCTGCCACTTTGTAGGTTCTGCAGCTCTAGAATTGGTTCAGAGCCATTTTTTAATAGGTTTTTGGAGGGACTTGGTGGGGAGCTCACGCCAGTCACTGCTTCCCAGCCACCATCTTGGCTCCGCCCCCCACTCATTATTACTTTTCAAGTCCACATCATACGAATGAACTAGTGTCCAGGAAGGGCTAAAGGACAAAGTCCTAGAAATGCCATGGGGTCAACAACCAGCCATCAATCACATGACAAGCAACACTGGTCTGATATTCCAACCTGCTTTTTGTGTGGTCTACTTTTTTTTTTAATCAATTTGCTTCGTAAGTGATTGCAAAGTGATTAATTTACAGCTTGGTGGCAAAAAGCCAGGAGCACTTTGGGAACATTGGACCTGGAGTTAGGAGTTCAAATCCAACCTCAGACACTTACTAGCTTTGCAACCCTGGGCAAATTACTTAACATGTGTCTGCCTCAGTTTCTTCAACTGTGAAATGGGGAAGATAAAAATAGCACCTACTTCCCAAGGTTGTTGCAAGGATCAAATGAGATAATATTTGTAAAAGCACTTAGCACAGTGCCTAACACATAGTGGGAATTAAGACTTTCTAGTTTGTTTCCTTTCTCTCTGTATTAGGAACTTGGTATATAATTGGCATATAATTTTTCTTAAAGTGAGGCTTCTCTGTATTATTTCCTCTTGAAACAGGAAGGGGAAACATTTGTCTCTGTGATCACCAATGAGTCTAGTGAGCAGAGAATTCAGAGTAAAAGAAAATCTTTCCTATGTCTATGCACTGTTACCCATGCTCAGATTCTTCTGAGGTTTCCTATTAAAGCAAAGGAGTTTCCTGGAGAAAGAGTACAATGCCAGGGGTGGGGTTAGGGATTCCCAGTTTCTATGCTGATTGTTGTTTCTGGTACTCTTAATGGAAAGTGGGAGGCAATTCAGTGCAGTAGAATGAATTCTAGGTTTGTAATCCATGTTAGCCTTACCTTTATGGAACACAGAGTAATTTGGACACTTTGGGATAGACTAACAGACCATGGAGAGAATGCAATTGCTCACACTCCACACTCAGCTCAACTTTATTGATCCTTTCAACTTTGGACACTTGTCCGTCCCCCTTGCCCCACTCATGCAAGTACCCTTTTTATGTTTTCTTCCATCTAGTGGCCCAGCTCCTACCATTATTTTACCTGAATAATCCACTATTAACTTATTTTATAATATTTTATTTTCCCCCAATTACATGTTAAAACAATTTTTACACATTTTTAAAAAAAAATTGAATTCCAAATTCTATCCCTCCCTTCCTTCCTTCCTTTCCCCCTCCCTGAGAAGGTAAGCAATCTGATACAATTTATACATGTGCAATCATGTAAAATATTTCCATATTAGTAATTTTGTACAAAAAGACATAAATTTTAAAAAAAGAATGAAAGAAAGAAAGCGAAAAATAGCATGGTTTGGTCTGCATTCAGAGAGCATCAGTTCTTTCTCAGGAGGCAGATAACGTGATACATCATGAGTCCTTTGGAATTGTCTTGGATCATTGCATTGCTGAGAATAGCTACGTCATTCACAGTTCCTCAACATCCAATATTTCTATTACTGTGTACAATGTTCTCCTGGTTCTACTCACTTCACTTTGCATCAGTTCATATAAGTCTTTCCAGGTTCTTCTGAAATCATCTCACTTATCATTTCTTATAGCACAATAATATTCCATCACAATCATATATCACAGCCTATTTAGCCATTCCCCAGTTGATGGCATCCTCTTGATCCCCAGTTCTTAGCCACGCCATAAACATTTTGGTACAAATAGGTCCTTTTCCCTTTTTGGAGGGATGTTTTGGAGTTATAAACCTAGCAGCGGTCACTATTAACTTATATATACACATCTTTAAACGTAGAAATTAGAATCATAGGATCATAGATGTAGAACACAGAAGAAGAAGCTTAGTCTCATAGAACTAAAATGATTTGACCAAGGTCACACATACAGTGTGTCTCAAAAGTTGAGACAAGGGTCATGACTAAAATTCAAACTCTAATCTTCTGACTCCAGATCTGACTACTTTTCTCACTGGACCACAACTTTTCCAATCCTCCATTACATGTATGTAATAATAATAGCTAGAATTTACATAGCATTTTATAAATATTATCTCATTTCATCTTCACACTCCCTCTAGAGCAGGGATTCTTAACCTTCCTCACCCACAAGGACCCCTTTGGCAGTCAGTATCTGTTATGTGATAATCACTGTGATAAGTGTGGGTAGTCTGGTGAAGCCTATGGATACTTTCTTAGAATATTTTTAAAATCATAATTAGAAGAAATATTAAATTTTTGCTTAGAGGCTAATAAAAATAAAGACGATTTTTGTTCCCGGCCAAAATCATAAAGTTCTTGAAATCTACCCATGGAACATTTATTGGGGGGGGGAGCGGGAGTCCTGTGGTTAAGAACCACGACAACAAGTTAAGAATCTGTACTCCAAATGATCCTTAAGAGTAACCTTCCTTGAAAACAGGCATCTGGGGCAGCTAGGTGGCACAGTGAATACAACATTGGCCCTGGAGTCAGGAGGACCTGAGTTCAAAATTTGCCTCAGATATTTACTAGCTGTGTGAACCTGGGCAGATCATTTAATCCCATTTCCTCCCAAAACAAAAAAGAAAACAGACAGCTCATTTTACAGATGAGGAAACTGAAGCCAAGAAAAGTTAAGTGATTTGTCCCAGTCACAAAGTAGTAATTGGTAGAGGCAGGAACTGAGCCCAGGTCATATGACTCTAAATGCAGCCTTCTGCATTACACAAGTCTCTACTTTAATGGGTTAACAAAAGAGAACTATTGTGTTGGCCTTAACACTTCAGATAACTTTTGGGGTACCCACACAGTCTTCAAAAACTTCTCATCCATTCCATGATCACATCTTAATTGACAGTATTTGGAACATTCATAACTTTTATTTATATGTCTCTGAGGTACTTGTTTTCCATTTTGTATCATTGTTATTCGTGTACATATCTTATTTGTCTGCTAGATTGGAAACTCCTGGATGGCAGAGGCCATCTCACTTATTATCACTCGTTCTCCCTCAGAGCATGGTACAGAGATTTGCATATAGCCAGGACTCAATAGATGTGTATTGATTTGAACTGGATAGTCAAGAGCACCTCCTACCTGAGAACAGAATTTTGTAGGTTCAGAAAATCCTGATTCTCTCAGTTAGTGCAAATTAATTAGCTTATGTTTTCATTATTTTAGTTACTCACATGAACTAACACATTTATTAGTCACTTGCTTGAAAAATTATGAAGGAAAATGCATTTATTAAGCATTACTTCTTTTGATCTCTATTTCTTCATCAACACTTGGATAAGTTCTATAAAGATTCATTTTCCATTATTTCTCTTTAAGGCAATATGTTTTACCCCAAAGTATATGCCTTCTTTTTTGTTTGTTTGTTTGTTTTTAGCATTAATAATAAGGCATTTTTCAATGGTGGAGAACTGGATCAAATATTTAGCTGTGAAATTCTCTACCAAAAATGAGAAGAGTAGCTATTGAGAAGGAAAACTTTGCCATCTACTCGTCCCATGATTCCACAATGAATCAATTAACATCGAACCCTGACCTACTACAAAGTCCTCTCATAATGCAAATGTTCTCTAAACAACTAAGTTGATGAAGCTAAGTCCAGAAGCTTTTTATGCTATAAATTTTGCAGGACTCTTCAGGGCCAATCTTGTATTTCTTTTAAACATGAATTGCTATAAAGAACTTATTGCCTAGTCCTATTCTGATCTGACTCTATACTACCACAGATAGTGTTAGGGAAGAATGAACTGAAAATAATACTCCCTCCTTTCCAACATTATTTCACAAACCATAAAAGTCAATGTCACTCTCCCATTTCTACCTTTCCTTTTGAAGATAATGAGATGGGTTGTGTTCTGAAGTCTAGAAGTATTATCCCATGAGAAAATATACCTATAATATCATTGTGTCTCCAATAAATACGAATCAATGAGAAAAATTTAGGACTCAAGGCACTCCCTCTCCCACATGGCTCTTCAGGGAAGCGATGCTGCTTTATAGTCTTGAGAATGGCTCAGAAGAGGTAAGAGTTAAGTCAGAATTTAGTCCATGGGCAGACTTAATAATATCTCTATCTTTTTGTTGTCACTATCCTCAGCTCTGGGAATGGACATATAAGAAATGTTTCATAGACCCTAGTTCAAGGCCATGAGAGCAGGACTCCACCTTTACATGCTGAGCAATAAATTTGTAGTCTCCCATAACGTAAGCCTGACTCTTTCCACGTCCTTCTATTCCTAGTCTCCCTTCTTCTTCCATAAATCAACTGTCATGCTCAAAGATTCAAAAGAATAAGTTTAGGAACAGAAATAGTAGATAAACTGTGTTTCTCCAGCAATCATTGTCCTAAGATCTCTGGGAAATGAAGGAATCAGTGAAGTATAACCAATCTAGGTCAAAGGTGAGACTCACTCCATCTATCTGCAAAGGAAAAGCTAGGAAGTAAACTGATTTGGGGGTACAGAGTATGGATGGTTGGCATGAGACTATCTATAGACCTGAAGCAAAATAAACTCTCCTTAGAAGAGCTGAAAGAATTGCAGTCTCTGGCCTTAGGGCCCCAGCTGGCTGTAAAAAATATCCTTCAATTAATTTCACTAGGATATATAGTTTAAGTTGTGTGTGATGGCATCTTTTTTTCCTCTGGCATGCCACAAACTAGTCATATAACCATCCATGTAGGGATCATTTGCTACTAGATGTTAGTGAATGGACGGGGAAGACTGATCATCTCTCTAAGATCTAAAAATAAACCTCTCCCACACCAACCTCAGGACCTTAATTAACTGGTCTTGTGTTCGATGAACTTGTCCTTGTTGCCAAGGTATCAAAGTGGATAGAGTGCTGGGACTGGAGTCAGGGAAACCTGATTTCAAATCCCACTTAGTAGCTGTGTGATCCTAGGTGAGTCACTTAACTTCTGTCTGCGTCAGTTTCCTCAACTGTAAAATGGGGGTAATAATAGCTCCTACCTCACAGAGTTCTTATAAGTATCAAATGAAATAATATGCACAAAACACTGAGTATAGTGCCTGACACAGAGGAGATGCTTAAACAAATATTGTTTCCTTTACCCTCCCTTCCCTTTACCTACCATCTTCTGGGTTTCAGCTCTTCAGGTACATCTGCTAGGCTTTCAACTTTTATCTGCTCAGTTTCCATGCCCCAAAAGCTTCTTTCTTACAAGAAAAAGTTGACATCTCTTTAGTCCACAACTAAAGCTGGGCATCACCACATCACTCCTCCCCCCACCACCCACCATGGTTCTAACAGCAAGGCTGCAGTAGCCAACCTGACCCACCTGCTCACAACAAAACACAGCCTCCCCTCCTCTTTCCAATGCTGTAGCTCCAAATTGTAGAAATTTCCTGAGGCCAATAGCCAGTCCCCTAGTTACTCTCTGTGCTACAAAAGATCTCCGAAGAAGAGCAGAGACACAGAGGGAAAGGAGCAAATTATGTGTCTAGACTTGAAACAGAGTTTAACCTTACACCTCAGCCTCTCTCCCTTCTTCCCAGAATCTTGGAGAGTCAAATACAAACAACAGAAATCAATCTTGCCATGAAGGTGGCAATGCTTTTTACTGATGGGCTAGAGAGCCTAAGAACCGAGGGAACATGATAATGATCTGTGGAGGGTAGGAGAGAGGGGCAATTTGTGACTGTGTGGCACTCCACTACTCCTGAGGGAAGGAGCCCAGCATCCAGCTGGGACCAGTTGTGTTCCCTGAAAAGTCTCCTGGGGCAGAGGCACTTGGAGCTGGTGAACCATGAAATGCCCAGTGTGGGAAAAGTCTGAGATGCTTTGAGATCCAGCCCCAGGGAAATTACTGCAAAAGAGGAGGGAGTCAGAAAGTGAGTAATAGGGGAAAATAAGGAGGTGGGGAGACCTAAATTATCAAGGATCTCAGGGAGAAGAAAATTCAAAGACCTCGAGCATAAGCAGTTAAATCAATAGGGAAAAACTTTAACAGAAGAAGGAAACATGGCCTCCTGATCTAGTAGATAAGTTTATTTTAATTGTAAATGGATTAAACAATCCAATAAAATGAAAAAGAGTGACAGATTAGATAAGAAAACAAAACCTTGCATAAATGCAGTAATACCGTTTATGAATAAACTGCATAACAAAGGAAAATGACCTAGTACTTGATGAGACAGAGGGCCCTGTGGAATTTGAGGAGAACGTGGAACTACAACATACTATTCTCAAGTAGTTTAAAAGAGAAACTAGAATTATCAGAGCAGAATTTATGGCTTGCACAACAGAATATTGGCAGAATAGAAAAACTTGAATCTGCAACAGCTTACCAAAGAAACAAGAGGGAGGACAACTGATCAGGAAAGCAAATACATGAAGGACAATCTAGAAGAAGAAAAGCAAAAAGCAACAACATTTAAAGAAAATATACTTTCTATTCAAGCAAAATGTACTGATTTTGAAGACAAGATGTATAGACAACGATTATAGGCTTTCCAGAAGAAAAAGCCGGAAGTAAAGAAGTTAAAAAAATGAACATTACAATGCAAGAAATAATATAAGAAAAATGCCCAGAACTTCTAAACACACACACAAAAATAAAATGCCAATTGAAGGAATCCATAGGTCATTGCCAGAAAAAAACCCAAAAAAACCTAAGGCTGCAAATTCTAAGACATATAGTGGTCTTTCATTTCAGAAACAAAAAATTTTGCAAGTGACCAGGAGAAAGACTTTCAAATACAAAAGAAAGGAAATTTGAATAACATAAGATTTTTATGCACCCATCAGAAAACACAGGAGGGAATGGAATAAAATATTCTGCAGAGCAATGGAGCTTAGGATGCAAGGCAGAGAGACCTTCAATTCTTTAATGTAGAAGTTGACAAATCTTGTGTTATCCTGACTGTGGCTCCATGATATTTGACTTGCTTCTTTCTGGCTTTTGGCAATATTTTCTCTTTGACCTGGAAGTTCTGGAATTTGGCTATAATATTCCTTGAAGTTTTCATTTTGGAATCTCTTTTAGGAGGTGATTGGTGGATTCTTTGAATTTCTATTTTACCTTCTGGTTCTATAATATGAAGTCAGTTTTCTTTGATAATTTCTTGAAAGATGATGTCTAGGCTCTTTTTTTATCATGGCTTTCAGATAGCCCAATAATTCTTAAATTATCTCTCCTGGATCAATTTTCCAGATCAGTTGTTTTTCCAGTGAGATATTTCACATTTTTTTCTATTTTTTTTCCATTCTTTTGATTTGATCTTATTGCTTGTTAATGTCTCATTAGCTTCCACTTGCCCAATTCTTATTTTTAAGGAACTGTTTTATTCATTGAACTTATATGCTTCTTTTTACATTTGGCCAGTTCTGGTTTTTAAGGTATTTTCTTCATTGGATTTTTGTGCCTCTTTTACCACTTGGCCTACTTTGTTTTATAAGGTATTATTTTCTCTGGTTTTGTGTGTGTGTGTGTGTGTGTGTGTGTGTGTGTGTGTGTGTGCCTCCTTTACTAAACTGTTGATTTTTTTTCATGTTTTTCTTGCATCACTGTAATTTCTTTTCACAATTTTTCTTCTACCTCTCTTATTTGATCCTTTCTCTTTTTTTTTTGATTTGTTTCTTCTTTCACAACTCTAATATGGAAATATGGAAATTATTAATTCTAATATGGAAATATTTTTCCATGATAGTACATATAAAAACTATATCAAACTGCCTATTTTTTTTAGAAGAGGGGAGGGGAGGGAGAGTGGGAGAAAAATTTGGAACACAAAATCTTGTAAAAATGAATGCTAAAATTTTTCTTGGCATGTAACTTGGGAAAAAATAAAATACTTAAAAATAAAACAAACTGTCTATACTCTTTGAATGAGAAGCTCAGTTACTGGTCTGATACCCCAAAGAAGCCATTGATAAGAAGAAAGTCCCCATATAACCCAAAATATTTATGGTAGTACTTTCTCTGACTAGATCAGAAATAAAGTATATGCCCACCAATTGGGGAATGGCTGAATAAATTGTTGTACATTAATATAATGGAATATTATTGGGCTGTAAGAAATTATATATGTGATGAATATAAAGAAGCATGGAAAGATTTACATGAACTGAGGCAGAGTGAAGTAAGCAGAGCCCGTAAAACAATATACCCAATGACTATAAGAAGGTAAATGGAAAGAAAAATAACATACCAAAAAATTCAGAGTAAATGGAACAAAATTATAAAGATCAAGCAAGACTCAAAAGAAGAGATATGAGAAGACACTCCCAACTTGCCCCTTGGTGGAGGTGGGAGGTCAATAGGTGTTACACAATGCACATTCTTTCCAACATTTTTAATGTATTGATAAGCTGTGGTTACTTTTCTTCCTCCAAAGAAATACAATTTAGTATATGGAATGACTCTCTGGGAGGGGAATACTTAGGATAACCAGCTGATGTAAGAAATAGAAAATATCGATAAAAACATTTAAAAAATAAGGATATATCTGTAGCTTAGAATTTTTAAATGGTATATGGCATCCTCTTGAAGGATTTGATATTGCATGTTCAACAATGTGTACATACATTTGGGAGTAAGGGGTGGGATGGGAAGAGCATGGAAAAGATCTGTGATTCCTTTTGTATGGAGAATTTCCTAATGAGTTAACTCTTTATAGATTGATACTTGCTCTTCAATTTACAGTTTTAATGAGTTACCTGGAATAAATGAGAGGTGAAGTCACCTGACCAGAATCAAACAGCTAATATGTAGAATGGAATGGAATAAGCTTTATTAAGCACCTACTATGTTCCATGTTAAATGCTTTACAAATACAGGGTGTCCCTAAAGTCTGGACACCTAGGCAAAAATGCATATTTTGAAACATTTGAAATATTAACACACCTTAGCTCTCTTGACTTCTTTTTCTGGGGTATGTTAAAGGAGAAGGTATACTCAATGAAAATCACAGACGAAACACATTCGATTGAACGCATAAAGACTGAGTGTGCTGAAAACGATGGCAATGTAGAGTTATTGCATCAGGTTCACATGAATCTTGGAAAGCACATCAACCTTTGCATCACAAATCGAAATCATATTGAAGATGTTATTTGTTAATATCCCAATTAAATAAAATGTTGAAAATTTCATTCATTTCATTTCTTGAAAATATGCGGTTTTGCCTATGTGTCCAGACTTTAGGAACACCCTGTATTACCTCCTTTGATCCTCACAGCAATCCTGTGAGGTAGGTGCTGTTATCCCCATTTTACAGATGAAGAAACTGAAGCAAATGGAAGTGAAGGGATTTGCCCAGGGTCACAGAGCTAATATGTATCTGAAGCTAGATTTGAACTTAGTCCTTCCTAACTTCAGGCCCAGTACTTTACTCACTTTACCACCTAGCTACCTTAAGGTGCCAGAGGCAAGACTGTAGTCTAGGACTTCCTAATGCAGAGGCCAGCTCCCTCTATTCACTATACCAGGTTTACATGAATAAGGTGAATCCTTTTCCCTCACTGCACCCTCCTGAAGTTTTCCTCTCCTACAACTATCAGCCTAACCTTCAAAGGTAGAATCTCAAAGGAAAGCTATAACTCCTAAAAGCCAAGGATCTGTAGCCTTCCCAAAACATGCAACGAGGCCATTTCCCTTGAAGGCCATCAAAGGGATTTAGAGATTAAGAAAAGAATCATTAGGACACTCTTTTGGGAGTTCAGTACCTATTAATATTCTCCTGCTTACTTGTGCAATTTTGCAGCCTGTCACTACTTTGCCTCAAAGTCCTAAAGTATAGAGAAGCTCTTTCCCTATTTCCAAAAATCACAATAATCTTCATGTCAGCCCAAGAGAAGCCACTCTGTAGCACCCTAGGTACAGGGATTATAGATAACAGATTTCTAACTCCTTCAAAATAATTTTTTGAAAATTTTTCAATGAACAAAAATCTATTTTCTCTCCCCTCCCATCCACCTCCCCGTTAAAAGCAAGCAAGCAAACAAAAATCTTGGTAACAAATATATTAAGCAAATAAGTTAAGCAAAACAAATTCCCAAATTGGCAACATCCAATACGTATGTGTGTATTGTGTATGTGTATATGTATGTGCATGTGTGTATATGTGTATGTATGTGTATATGTATGTGCATGTGTGTTCATGTGCAGGTGCATATGTGTGTGCATGTGTATATCTATGTGTATACATGTATGTATATGGATATGTGCATGTATAGGTATATGTGTGCTCATGTGCATGTATGTATGTATACATGTATGTATACATGTATGTGGATACATGTGTATAGGTATAAATATGTGTGTATGTGCATGTGCATGTGTATATGCGTGTATACATGGACATGTGTGTATATGTATATGGATACGTGTATGTATAGATATAGACATATATGTGTATGTGTTCATGTGTATGTGCATGTATATGTGTATATGTATGTACATGTGTATA
This sequence comes from Phalanger gymnotis, assembly GCA_028646595.1. Taxonomy (NCBI): domain Eukaryota; kingdom Metazoa; phylum Chordata; class Mammalia; order Diprotodontia; family Phalangeridae; genus Phalanger; species Phalanger gymnotis. Next base: position 10,791 of record JAQQSZ010006634.1, read on the forward strand.
TGCATGTGTATATGTGTATGCGATGTATGTGTATGTGTATGCATGGTATATATGTATGTGTATATGTGCATGTGCATGTGCATATGCATGTACATGTATGTATATATACATTCATGTATATGTATGCATGTGTGTATGGACATGCTTGTGTATATGCATACATGCATGTGTGTGTGTGTGTATACGTCTGTGTCTGTGTATGTGTATATGTATATGCCTCGTTCTGCATCTTGAGTTCATCACTTCTCTATCTGGAGGTAGATAGTACACACTATCACGTGTTTTGTCATTGCACTGATCAAAGTTCTTAGGTTTTTAAAAAAAATTTATTTTTCCGATTTCCATTTCCTGAGAGTGTTTTAATACTGTGCTTACCATCCCTGGCATCCTCTCATCACCTGGGAACTGTAAAGCTGATATACCCTTGATATACACTAGAGATGAAACCACTTTTGTAAATTTTTTAAAAGGAAGGTTGTCGAGCCATCTTTGTTGCTGACATTGTCACCTGGGCACTGACTTCCTCTAGAGGCGCTGTGATCCAATCTTTGGCACCGTAATTCTGGTGAACATGCGGAGGTTGCCACTCCAACAATAATAAAATAGTCTTTTAATATTACAAAGTGCTTTACGAATATGATCTCATTTGTTCCTCACAACAAGCCCACAAGGTAGGTATTGTTATTGTCCTCATTTTACCCAAGAAAAAACTGGAGCAGATAGAGGTTAAGTGACTTGTCCAGAGACACACATCTAGTAAGCGTCTGAGGCCAGATTTGAATTAAGGTCTTTTCCACTCCAGGCCTAGTGCTCTATCCACTATACCAGGCTCACATGAATAAGGTGAATCCTTTTCCCCTCACTGCACCCTCCTGAAGGGTTCTTCTCCTACAGCTATTGACCTAACCTTCAAAGGTAGAATCTTAAAGGAAAGCTATAACTCCTAAAAGCCAAGGATCTGTACCCTTCCCAGTGCCACCTACCAGCTATGAGCTGTTCTGAAGTTCCAGCACCTTCTAAATGGCTTATGGAGAACGATCTTTGGAACTATCCCATTCTTATGGTACTATAACCCTCCACTTATCACATGGGAAATTGCTTCCCTGGTTTTTCTGAGACCACAGGTCTCTTTACTATCCAGAGAGGTGATAAAGACCAAACTTTAAAGGTAGACCCATAGGAACCACAGCAATCTCTTCCTGCCTCCAGCACCTCTGAGATCTCTCCTGGCTATAAAGAATACCTTCCAATATACCTCATTAGGCCACATGAGCTCTGTGTATGTCTAGGGTTCTCAGATCTAAGGATCTTAACCTTTTTATGTCATAGACATGGTGAAGCCTGATGGACGCTCTCTCAGAATAAAGTGTTAAATGTGTATTGTAGAACATGAAGGATTATAAAAGAAATACATTCTGTTGAAATAATTATCAAAATATTGAGGGGGAAAAACAAATTTACAGATCCCAGGTTAAGAGCCCTTGTCCCAGAGTGTGCGGATTAGTTGATCAAAAAATCACTCCTTTAAGATAGTGATGACATTGAGGAGACAGGATACAATGAAATAGGCGGACCAATTAAAGAAACTGGGATTTTCTAGCTTGAAGAAGAGAACACCTCTGGAGAACGTCCACACTCCCTTCAATTTGAGGACAGTTCATTCTTCTCATTTTGCTGATTGGGAAACTATGACTCAGAAAGGCAACGTAATTACTTGAGGTCCTGTTAGGGGCGGAGACAGGACTAGACCCCAAATCTGTTGGTCCCATTCTTTAGCTGCCTCAATACAGAGCATTAGCAATGGAACACCTCCAATGTGGGCCTTTCATTGTAAGAATGTAGGAAATCACATGATGTCAGACCTGGAAAGGAGTATAGATATTCTCTCATCCAATCCCCTCCTTAAGATGTGGAAGCTGAAGACCAGAGAGGCGAAATATCTTACCCAGAGTCCAGTTAGTCAGGTAGTTAGGAAGCTCCTAATTCCCACTCTAGAGTCCATTACCCTACAGCCTGCATTAGGTAATTACTGCTTGTTCCCCTACATGTTCATATTCCTCCGATCTACAGCGTGAACTGGAGTATAAGAACACAAATTGCCATAACACTGCTTCTAGACCGCTCTGTGTGTGTGTGTGTGTGTGTGTGTGTGTGTGTGTGTGTGTGTGTTACAGATATATTTCAATTAAATGCTAAAGGACCATGCAGAGGCACACTGGGGAGATGGGAAGGAAAAGAAAGATTGAAGACCCAGGAGGGAATATGTTGATTTGTACATACAGTGTGACATTGTCAAAAGAGCCCTGTTTTTGGACTCAAGAGACCTACGTTTGAATCTCAGCTCTACCACCTGATAGTTCTGAAATTCAATTCTATACAATTGCAATGAGTGAAAAAAAGACAAAAAGTATAATAATCCTTTCTTTCAAGAATTTTAATTTCTACTGAAAAGGAAATGGCATGTATACTGATAAATAAAAAATATCGCAGCAAGGGAGTATTCAAAGAGGAGAGAAGCTTGATACAGAAAGACCAATTCAAAGACTATTGTGATAGTCCCAGTGGAGATGATGAGGGCCCTAACTGGGGTAGCTATGAGAAAGGGACAGTTTCAAAAGATGCTTTGGAGATAGAATCAATAAGACTTGGTAACTGATTGGATATGGGAGGTGAGTGACGGCGATGGATGAGTGCAGATTTCCATATCCACCCAAGGACTTTGTAATGTGAATACTATTTTTTTTT
>JAQQSZ010006635.1:0-13534 GCA_028646595.1 Phalanger gymnotis
CCATCTTGAAGTGGGGGGGGGGGAGGAAATGGGGAGGAAATTTGTAATTCAAACGCCTGTGAAAATCAATGCTGAAAACCAAACATGTTAAAAATAAATTAAAATAAATTTGAAAAAAAAACAATGGAGGGGGAAGTGGAGGGCAGACAGTGGTTGAACCTCACTCTCATCACTCTGAATTGGTCCAATGAGGGAAATACATACATACATATATACATTTATATTTATTTATAATAGATATATGTCTCCATATACAGAGGTGTATATATTTAATATATACACACATATAATCAGTTGTGTATGGAAATGCAATTTACTCGAGGTCAATAAGAGGGGAAGGAATAAGAGAAAGGAGGGTTGAAAAAAGGGAGGACAGATTAAGGGAGGCAGTGGTTAAGCAAAATAGAATTTTTAAATTTCTTTTTTTTTAAATTTTATTTACTTCATTTTAAATTTACCCAAAGAGCTGTCAAACTGCAAAACAGACTTTTGAGGAGAGACAGGATAAAAAGAGAGAGAAGAAACAGAATAAGATGTAATGGAGGAAAGTACACAGTTAGTAACCATAACTATGAATGCGAATGGGATGTACTCATTCATAAAAAGGAAACAGATAGCAGAATGGATTAGAAACTAGAATTTAACAATATTTTGTTCATAAGAGACACATTTGAAACTGAAAGTCACACATAGAGTTAAAATAAAGTCTGGAGGAGGATCTAATATGCCTCAGCTGAACTAAAACAAAAAGGTAGGGGGAGCAGTTGTGATCTCAGATAAAGCAAAAGCAAAAACAGACCTAATTAAAAGGGACAATCAGGATAATTACAGTTTGCTACGAGGTACCATAAATAATATAGTGCAGGCTTGTTTTCAAGGTAGCAGAGGAACTAGAACCCAAATTGCTAAAATACACTGGATTATGGAGAAAACAAGAGAGTTCCAGTGAAAAATAAAAACTAAAAACATTTCCTCCTGCTTTATCAAGTATACTAAAGCCTTTGCTTTTATGGATCACAACAAATTGTAGCAAGTCCTCAAAGAGATGGAAGTACCAGATGATCTTACTTGTTTCCTGAGGAACTTGCATGTGGGCCAAGAAGCGACAGTGATAACTGAGCATAGAGCAGCTCTTTGGCTTAAGATTGGGAAAGAGTATGGAAAATCTATACTATTTATCTAACTTATATTCAAAGTAAATCATGTGACATGCTAACATAGATGAATCAATAGCTGGAGTTAAAGTTGCCAGGAAAAAAATATCACCAATCTCAGATATGCAGAGGATAGCACTCTGATGGCACAAAGTGAAGCATAATTAAGAAGCCTCTTGATGAGGGTAAAGGAGGAAGAGTGTAAAAGCTGGCTTGAAGCTTAACATTAAAACAAAACAAAACTAGGATCATAGTAACTGGCCCCATTAATTCCTAGCAAAGAGAAGGGGAAGAAATGAAAGTAGTATCAGATATTACATTTTGGGTCTCAAACATCAGGTTCATCAGGCTGTGGATGGTGACAGCAGCCATGAAATTAAAAGCTGTTTTGTGGAAGGAAAGTTATAACAAATCTGGACAGCTTACTAAAATGCGGAGATACCACTTTGCCAACAAAGGTGTTTTTCTAGTAGTATTGTACAGTTGTGAGAGTGGGATGATAACGAAAGCTGAGTGTTATAGAATGGCCGCTTTCAAATTGTGGTGCTAGAAAAGTCTTTTGAGAATCCCTTGGATAGCAAGGAGGTCAAATTAGTCAATATGTAAAGAGATTAATTCATACTATTCATTGGAAGGACAAATCCTAAAGCTGAAGCTTAAATACTTTGACAATGTAATGAAAAGACAGGACTCATTGGAAAAGACCGTGGTGTTGGGAAAGATTGAAGATAAAGGGAGAAGCAGATGGCAAAGGATGAGATGAATAGATAGTATTATGGAAAAAAAATGAACAGGAACTTGGACAGACTTTGGAAGATAGTGGAGTATAGAAGGGCCTGGTGTGTTATGGTCAATGGGGTCATGGAGAATCAAATGTGGCTGAATAAATGAGCAACAACAGAAGATTTAGCAGCTTCTACATGAAAGGATTGGGGGGCTTGGGACGATATTTTGAAGGTCAAAGGAGCTAGGATTACAACTAAGAATCACCTATGTAGCAAAACGGAACCTAATCCTTCAGGGGAAAAATGGACATTCATTGAGATAGAGGACTTTCAAGCATTCCGGATGAAAAGACCAGAGCCGAATAGAAAATTTGATTTTCAAAGGCAAGACTCACGAGAAGCATAAAAAGGTAAACAGGAAAAGCAAATCATAAGGGACTTAATAAGGGCAAATCATTTACATTCTTACATGGGAAGATGATACTTATAACTCATAAGAACTTTCTCATTATCAGGGCAGATAGAAGATGTTTATATAGACAGAGGTCACAGATGTGAGTTGATTATGAATGGATGATATTAAAAAATAACATTAGAGGGGAATAGGGGAGAGGTAAGGGAATGAGTGAACCTTACTTTCCTCAGAATTGGCTCAAAGAAGGAATAACATACGCACTTTATTGGTTATAGAAATCTATCTTACCCCACAAGAAAGTAGGAGGGGAAGGGGATAAGAAAAGAGGGGTGGTGATAGAAGGAAGGGCAAATTGGGGGAGGAGGTAGTCAGAAGCAAAACACTTTTGAGGAGTGCAGGGTGAAAGAAGAGAGAGAATAGAATAAACATCAGGGAAAATAGAACTCAGGGAAATAATTAGTAATAACTGAAAAAATTTTGAATCAAGTTTCTCTGATAAAGTCCTCATTTCTCAAACATATAGAGAACTGGGTCAGATTTATAAAAGCAAGAATCTTTCACCAACTGATAAATGATCAAAATATATGAACAGTTTCCAGATGAAAAAAAAGCAAAGCTGTCTATAGCCATAAGACAAAATGCCTTAACTCACTATTGATTGGATAAATGCAAATTAAAACAGTACCGAGTTACTATCTCATACCTATTAGATTGACTAATAGGAAAGAAAAGGTAAATCATAAATGTTGGAATGGATGTGGGAAAAATGATACACTAATACACTGTTGGTGGAGTTGTGAATTGATTCAACCATTCTGTAGAGCAATTTGTAACTATGCTCTTAGGGCCATAAAACCATGCATACCTTTGGATCTAGGAATATCACTTCTAGGTCTGTATCCTGGAAGAGATCGAAACAAAACAAAACAAAACAACAAAAAAAGGAAAAGGATCAACATGTAAAAAAATATTTATAGCTGTTCTTTTCCTGCAGCAAGGAATTGGAAATTGAAGGGATGCCCATCAATTGGAGAATGGCTGAACAAATATGTGATTGTAAACAAATACTATTGTGCTGTGGGAAATAATGAGTGGGATGCTCTCAGAAAAGCCTGGACAGACTTTCATGAGCTGATGCAAAATGAAATGTACTGTGTACAAAGTAACAGTAATATTGTAACATGATCAGCTATTCTCAGCAATACAATGATCCAAGACAACTCTGAAGGAATTATAAAAATGCTATCCATCCCCAGAGAAGGAACTGATGGTGTCTGAATATAGATTGAAACATTTTTTAAACTTTCTTTATTTTTCTTGAGTTTTTTTTTTTGGTCTATATTTTCTTTCACAGCATGCCTATTAGTGAAATGTTTCATGTTGACTACAGATGTATAACCTATATCAAATCGCTTGCCTTCTCAATGTGGGGGATTGAAGGGAGGAAGGGAGAGAATTTGGAACTCAAAGTTTTAAAAAAAACAAACATTAGAAATTGTTTTTACATGGAGTTGGGGAAAAAGGAAATACTAAATAGAATTTTAAAAAATTTTAAAAAATGAAGAGCAAGATGTTTTCAGAAAAACATGGGAAGACTTACATGAACTGATGCAAAGTGAAGTAAGAAAAATGAGATCATTGTGTTCAGTAACAGCAATTTTGCAATGATTATCACTGTGAAAGACTTGGCTGCTCTGATCAATACAATGATGTAAGACAATTTGAAAGGACACATCATGATAAAATGCCGTACACTTCCAGAGAGGGAAATGATGACTTCTGTGTGCAAATTGAATTGGATTTTTTCTCCTTTTCTTTATTTTTCTTGCTTTTTAAAAATTGTCCAATTTTCTATAAATGTTTTGCATAATTTCACATGAAGACTAAATATTATATTGTTTACCTTATTGCTGGGAAGGGGAGGTTGTGGGAGGGAGCAAATTTGGAACTCAAAATTTAAAAAGAAAAGTGTTAAAAATAAATAATACAAAATTAAAATATATTTAAAATAAATTCATAGACTATGAATTAAGAAATTTTGATACGAAGAAGCTCTTCTCAGAGTTTACATTTGAATACATTTCGTCTATCTAACTTCATTTAGTTTGGTTCTTAAATAGATCTATGTTCTCATTAATGTGGGTATATACCTTTTACTGTTGGAGAGCCACATCCTATTTATACCTTTCCAGCATTTGTGCTCCTCATGCATGGTCCATTTTGGTCATAGAGTTATGGAATATAAGAATTTGAAGAAACGTTAGTAATATTCCAATCAGTGCTTTCCATTTTACAGAGGAGGAAATCTGGCCTTTTTAAAGCCAAGTTTGAGCAAACATGCTTTGACCAAGGTTACATAACTGTGAAATATCAGAGTCAAGATTTGAACTCAGGTCTTTTGCCTACAAACACAAGATGCTTTCTATTACACTAAGCTGTCCTTCCTGATAGACTCCAGTACTTCAAGTCTTGAGCATCTCTTGGTGGCCTCAGTAGTTCAAGATTAATGTTTATGATAATGCTGATTAAAGGGCTCTATATTGGCTCCTGTCCATGCATTGAGATGAAATACTGACACACAGGCATGTTTTTTGGATCTCTATCCCAAACATCTGTCTGGCTGAGCTGCTTTTGTTTATATGGGTGTGAATGAGCACAGATTTACTGTAATGATCTGAGGGGCCCTGCCTTCATGCCTGGTTTTCTCCCTACATGTTTCCCACCTCCTCTGTTTGGTTTCCAACCCTCTAGTCTGATAGCAAACATTTATTTTCTCCTTTGGCTCAGGACATGTAGCTTCTGTCACAGTTGATAAAAGGCACTGGTGTCTGCCAAGAAGGCAAAGCTGCCCTGGAAGCTTGGAGCTCATCGACAATTCCCATGTCTCTTTATTCCTACCTTTATTTTTAGTAATGGCAGTATAAGACAATTCAGGGCTTGCTGTCCATGTAGTGTCAGAGAGAGGGACCTCAATCTAGCCTCATTTTTCTGTATGCTAACTGAGCTATTTAAACCATTTGGATAATCATACAAGAATACTAAGTCCAGGCCATCTGGGTCAATTACACATTACTAGTATATCCACAATAGTAGGTAGTGGTAAGGTATGTGTATGTGTGTGTATGGGGGTAATGTTTGTGTTCTCTTATTACCTCATCTCTTAGAAATCATATCTGTTTATATACTTCACATGGCAAAACATCTTATTTGGTTTATTTTATTTTTTACTTTTAGATTACAACATTCAGTTTTACAAGTTTTTGAGTTCCACATTTTCTGTCCCTCTTTCCCCTTTCCCCTCAAGATGGCATGTAATCTGATATAAGTTCTACATATAACTTCGCATTAAATTTATTTACATAATAGTAAAGTTGTAAAGAAAAATTATATCCAATGGAATGAATCATGAGAAAGAAGAAATGAAATCAAAAAAAGAAGGAAAAAAAAGGGAGAGCGAATAGTTTGCCTCAATCTGCATACAGACTCCATAATTCTTTCTATGGATGTGCATAGCTTTTTCCATCATGAGTCTTTTGGAGCTGTCTCTGAACCTTGCATTGATGACGAGAGCCAACTCTATCAAAGTTAGTCCTTACAGATATTGTGCGTCTGTAATCATATATAATGTTCTCCTGGTTCTGCTCCCCTCACTCGGCATCAGTTCACATGTCTTTCCAGGTTATAATGAAGTCCATCTGATCCTCATTTTTTATGGCAAAATAGTATTCCATTACATTTATATACCACAATTTATTTAGCCATTCTCCAATTGATGGACATCCCCTTGATTTACAATTCTTTGCCACCACAGCAAGAGCTGCTATAAATATTCTTGTACATACTGGTCCATTTCCCAATTCTATGATCTCTTTGGGATATAGCCCTAGAAGTAGTATTGCTGGGTCAAAGGGTGTGCACATTTTTATAGCCCTTTGGGCATAGTTCCAAATTGCTCACCAGAATGGCTGGATCAGTTCACAACTCCACCAACAATGTAATAATGTTACAATTTTCCCACATCCTTTCCAGCATTTATCATTTTCCTGTTTTGTAATGTTGGCTAATCTGACAGGAGAGATGTGGTACCTAAGAGTTGTTTTGATTTACATTTCTCTAATCAAGAGTGATTGAGAGCATTTTTAAATATGACTATAGATATCTTTAATTTCTTCCTCTGAAAACTGCCTATTCGTATCTTTTGACCACTTCTCAATTGGGGAATAACTTGTATTTCTATAAATTTTACTCAATTCCTTGTATATTTTAGATACTAGGCCTTTATCAGAGACACTGTTTATAAAGCTTCTTTCCCAATTTTCTGCTTCTCTCCTTATCTTTGTTGCATTGGCTTTTTGTGTATGAAAACTTTTCAATTTAACCTAATCAAAATGATCCATTTTGTACTTTGTAATGCTCTGTATCTCTTGTTTGATCATAAATTCTTCCCTTCTCCATATATCTAACAGATAAACTATTCTTTGCTCTCTCAAATTGCTTGTAGTATCAGCCTTTATTCCTAAATCATGAACCCATTTTTACTTTATTTTGGCATACGGTGTAAGATATTGGTCTACGCCCAGTTTCTGTCATACTGCTTTCCATTTTTCCTAGCAGATTTTGTAAAATAGTGAATTCTTAACCCAAAAGCTGGATTCTTGGGGTTTATCAAGGAGTAGATTGCTATAGTCGTTGACTACTGTGTCTTGTATAACTAACCCATTCCATTGATCCTCCACTCTATTTCTTAGCCAGTATCAAGTAGTTTTGATAACTACTGCTTTATAATACAGTTTAGTATCTGGTATGCTGAAGCCACCTTCCCTAGCATTTCTTTTCATAAATTCCCTTTATATTCTAGACTTTTTGTTCTTCCAGATGAATTTTGTTATTATTTTATCTAGCTCTGTAAAATAATTTTTTGGTAGTTTGATTGGTATGACACTGAATAAGTAAATTAATTTTGGTAAAATTGTCATTCTTATTATATTAGCTTGGCCTAACCAAGAACAACTGATGTTTTTCCATTTATTTAGATCTGACTTTATTTGTGTGAAAAGTGTTTTGTAATTGTGTTCATAGAGGTCCTGGGTGTGTCTTGGCAGATAGGCTCCCAAATATTTTATAGTGTCTACAGTAACTTTAAATGGAATTTCTCTTTCTATCTCTTGCTGTTGGGCTTTGTTAATAATACATAGGAATGCCAAGGATTTATGTGGGTTTATTTTATATCCTGCAACTTTGCTAAAGTTGTTTATTATTTAAAATAGTTTCTTACTGGATTCTCTAGGATTCTCTAAGTAAATCATCATATTGTCTGCAAAAAGTGATAGTTTCTTCTTTGCCTTTTCTAATTCCTTCAATTTCTTTTTCTTTTCTTTTATTGTTAAAGCCAGCATTTCCAGTACCAAATTGAATAATAGAGGTGAAAATGGACATCCTTGTTTCACCCCCAATCTTATTGGAAATGCATCTATCTTATCCCCATTACATATAATGCTTGCTGATGGTTTTTGGTAGATGCTACTTAGGATTTTAAGGAAGACTCCATTTATTCTTATGCTTTCTAGTATTTTGAGATAATCATATGGTTTCCACTAGTTTTGTTGTTAATATGATCAATTATACTGATAGTTTTCCTAATATTGAACCACCTCTGAATTCCTGGAATAAATCCTACCTGGTCATAGTGTATTATTCTCATGATAAGTTGCTAAATTCCTTTTGCTAATATTTTATTTAAAATTTTTGCCTCAATATTCATTAGAGAAATTGTTTTTTTTTTCTGTTTTGACTCTACTTGGTTTAGATAGTAGTACCATATTTGTGTTATAAAAAGAATTTAGTAGGACTCCTTCTTCATCTATTTTCCCAAATAGTCTATAAAGTATGGGAATTAATTTTTACTTAAATATTTGATAGAATTCACATGTAAATCCATCTGGCCCTGGAGATTATTTCCTAGGGAGTTCATTGGTGGCTTGCTCAATTTATTTTTCTGAGATGGAGTTATTTAGGTAATTTATTTCCTCTTCTGTTAACCTTATTTACACAATTAACAATTTACACAATTAACAATTTATATTTTTGTAAATATTCAACTATTTCCCTAATATCGTCAAATTTATGGGCATACAGTTGGGCAAAATAATTCCTAATTGTTGTTTTAATTTCCTCTTCATTGGAGGTGAATTCACCCTTTTCATTTTTGATGGTGGTAATTTGGTTTTCTTCTTTCTTTCTTTTAAATCAAATTGACCAAAGGTTGATCAATTTTATTGTTTTTTTCATAAAACAAGCTCTTAATTTTATTTTTTGATTTAGGAGTTTTCCTGATTTCAATTTTATTAATTAATTTCTCCTTTGGTTCTCAGTATTTCGGTATTTAATTGGGGATTTTCAATTTGTTCCTTTTCTAGCTTTTTCCGTTGCATACCCATTTCATTGATCTTCTTTTTTGCTATTTTATTCTTGTAAGCATTTAGAGATATAAAACTTCCCCTAAGAACTGCTGTTGCCGCATCCCATAAGTTTTAGTATGTTGTCTCATTATTGTCATTCTCTCTTTTTTTTTTTAGTATTTTAAGCATAGTATAGCTTCATTATAATATATACCTTTTACATGCTACAGTAATAATTAATGTTCATAATGATGAAATTAAATACAGTAAGATCCCAGACGATTTTTCTCAATTTTCTTTTTTTGTCAATTTAAGTGTATTTAATATTTTAGTTTCCAACATTGATTTACACAACATTTTGAGTTACAAATTTTCTCCCCATTTATACCTTCCCCCCATTCCAAGATGGCATATATTCTCATTGTCTCGTTCCCCAGTCAGCCCTCCCCTCTTTCACCCCACTCCCTACCCCATCCCCTTTCCTCTTACTTTCTTGTAGGGCAGGATAGAATTCTATGACCCGTTCCCTATATATCTTGTTTCCCAGCTGCATGCAAAAAACAACTTTTTAAAATTTTTTAAGCATCTGCTTTTAAAACTTTGAGATGCAGATATCTCCCTTCCTGCCTTCCCACACAACCTCCATAGGAAGGCAAACAATTCAACATAGATCACACATGTATCATTATGTACAACACTTCCACAATGCTCATGTTGTAAAAGTCTAACTATAATTTCCTTCCACCCTTTCCTGCCCCCCCCCCTTTATTCAGTTTTCTCCCTTGGTCCTGTACCTTTTTGAAGGTGTTTGCTTTTGATTACCTCCTCCCCCTATCTGTCCTCCCTTCTATCATCCCCCCTTTTTTATCACCTTCTCCTTACTTTTCTGTAGAGTAAGATATCCAATTGAGTGTGTATGTTATTCCCTCCTCAAGTTGGATCCAACAAGAGTATTACACACTGATTCCCCCTCACCTGCCCCCTCTTCCCTTCCAACAGAGCTGCTTTTTCTAGCCACTTTTAGGTGAGATAATTTACCCTATTCTATCTCTCCCTTTCTCTCTCTCTCAATATATTCCTCTCTCATGCCTTAAATTTATTTCAATTTTTTAGATATCATCCCTTCATATTCACCTCATCCTGTGCCCTCTGTCTATATTCCCTTCAACTCTCCCAATACTGAGAAGGGTCTCATGAATTACACACATCATCTTTCATGTAGGAATATAAACCTAACAGTTCAACTTTAGTAAGTCCCTTATGAATTCTCTTTCTTGTTTACCTTTTCATGCTTCTCTTGATTCTTGTGCTTGAAAGTCAAATTTTCTATTCAGCTCTGGTCTTTTCATTGAGAAAGCTTGAAAGTCCTCTATTTTATTGAAAATCCACATTTCGCCTTGGAGTATTATACTCAGTTTTGCTGGGTAGGTGATTCTTGGTTTTAATCCTAGCTCCTTTGACCTCCAGAATATCATATTCCAAGCCCTTCAGTCCCTTAATGTAGAAGCTGCTAGATCTTGGGTTATCTTGATTGTGTTTCCACAATATTCAAATTGTTTCTTTCTGACTGCTTGCAGTATTTTCTCCTTGACCCAGAAACTCTGGAATTTGGTGACAATATTCCTAGGAGTTTTTTTTAGGGATCTTTTTGAGGAGGCAATCAGTAGATTCTATCAATTTCTATTTTACCCTCTGGCCCTAAATTATCAGGGAAGTTTTCCTTGATAATTTCTTGAAAGATGATATCTAGGCTCTTTTTTTGATCATGGCTTTCAGGTAGTCCAATAATTTTTAAATTCTCTCTCCTGGATCTATTTTCCAGGTCAGTGGTTTTTCCAATGAGATATTTCACATTGTATTCCATTTTTTTTCAGTCCTTTGGTTCTGTTTTATAATATCTTGGTTTCTCATCAAGTCACTAGCTTCCACTTGCTCCAATCTAATTTTTAAGCTAGTATTTACTTCAGTGGTCTTTTGGACCTCCTTTTCCATTTGGCTAATTCTGCCTTTCAAGTCATTCTTCTCCTCATTGGCTTTTGGAGCTCTTTTGCCATTTGGATTAGTCTATTCCTTAAGGTGTTATTTTCTTCAGCATTTTTTTGTCTCCTTTAGCAAGTCATTGACTTGTTTTTTATGGTTTTCTTGAATCACTCTTATTTCTCTTCCCAATTTTTCCTCTACTTCTCTTATTTGCTTTTCCAAATCCTTTTCGAGCCCTTCCATGGCCTGAGCCCAATTCATATTTGTCTTAGAGGCTTTTGATATAGGCTCTTCGACTTTGTTGACTTCTTCTGACTGTATGTTTTGGTCTTCTTTGTCACCAAAAAAAAAAGAATCTAGAGTTTGAGTTTGAGTCTGAGTTTGTTCCCAGCTAACTACTTGACCCTTGAGCTTTTTGTCAGGATATGACTGCTTGTAGAGTAGAGAGTACTTTGTCCTAAGCTTTAGGGTCCAAGCACTGCTGTTTTCAGAACTACTTCTACTGCACTGCCACCCCAAGCTCTGTCACAGCAGTGGTCCTCTTCTATTGTCATTCTCTTGAATGAAGTTATTAATTGTTTCTATGATTTGTTCTTTGACCCACTCATTCTTTACAATTAGATTATTTGGTTTGCAATTAACTTTTAGTTTATCATTCTATGGTCCTCTATTACAAATAATTTTTATTGTATCATGATCTGAAAAGGATACATTGCCTATTTTTGCCTTTCTGCACTGGATTGTGAGGTTTTTCCTGTAGTACATGGTAAATTTCTGTGTATGTACCAAATACCACTGAGAAAAATATACATTCCTTTCTATCCCCATTAAACTTTCTCCAGAGGTCTATCATATCTGCCTTTTCTAAAATTCTGTTCGCCTCCTTAAATCCTTTCTTGTTTATTTTGAGGTTAGATTTATCAAGTTCAGAGAGTGGGAGGTTGAGCTCCCCAATAGTATGGTTTTGTTGTCTGTTTCTTCCATTATCTCCCCTAACTTCCCCTCTAAGTATTTGGTTCATATATGTTAAGTAATGATATCACTTCATTGTCTATGGTGCCTTTTTAGCAGGATATGGTTTCCTTCCTCATCTCTTTTTATTAGATCTATCTTTGCTTTTGCTTTGTCTGACATTAGGTTGTTACTCCTGTTTTTTTTTTTTACTTTAGCTGAAGCATAACACATTCTACTCCAGCCTTTTACCTATATCCTGTGTATATCCCTCTGTTTAAATGGGTTTCTTGTAAACAACATATTATAAATTATGGTTTTTAATCCATTCTGCTATCTACCTCCATTGTATGGGAGAGTTCTTCCCATTCACATTCACAGTTATAATTACCATCTGTGTCTTTTTCTCCATCCTATTTCCCCCCTGTTTATGCTTTTATTTCTCCCTTCTCCCTTCTGCTCCTCAAAAGAATTTTGCTTTTGAACACTGCCTTCCTCAATTTTACCTCCCTATTCACCCCCCCCCTTTATCTTACCCATTTCCCTTTGCTACTTCTGCTTTCCCTTTTAATCACCCCCCCTTCTTTCCCCTCCTACTGTCTGTAGGATAAGTTTGATTTCTATACTTATCAGAGTATAGTCCCTGCTTTCACACTGCCATCTTGGTTCTGCCCCAAAACAACTTAGTTTGGATATACTCTGAGAGAGCATGGATAGAGTGAAATCATAGCAAAATGACAGTAGGCTTTAATGGAAAAGTTCTTCATGTGTTTTATGTGTGTATCACCAGCCCCTTGGGCAATCTGGCAAAACCTATGGAACCCTTCTCACAATAATATTTTTAAATGCATGAAAGGAAACATAACATTACAAATAAACCAATTATGTTAATATATAATTATCAAAATATTAAAAATAAGTCCTAGGAGTACAAGGTAGACACTCCTCTAACATTGATTTCACAGAATCAAAGAGCTGGAAAGGTCATTAAAGATCATTTACTCTAATCCCTTTATATCATGGAAGCCAGATAGGTGAAGGAACTCAATAAAAGTCACTCAACTAATTAGTAGCATTACTAGAATTCAAATCTTCTGATCTTTAGCTCAGGGGGTCTTCTCATTATATAATGTAACCTCCCATGTAAGATCATGAATTTCAGGCGATCCAATCAAAACTTATAGGATAATGGACTCTGAACTATTTAAAAAGAGACTAGGATGTTTTTGTAGTTCACTTTTTGGTAAAATGTGCCCAGTGTTCTGCATAATGGTCTTCCCCCTGACAACCATTTAACAAGATATTATGAAAAAGAATACATTATCCTCTATTTATGCAAAACGATGGCGCATTTGCTCCTTGAATTCCATTTGTAGCTCTAGTTACCACATCTTAAGTGACTTGGTCAAGAAATAATCTACATTTTGCCATATAACAGCTTCAAATATATTAATGATTATATTTTGGATAAGAAAGAAAATGTTTATAATGTAAAGCATAGACTGAAAATTATATATATAGCACTTCTTCCCTAATTGCACATCACTAAATGTACAACCACTGTCATCTAGTCAAAGAAGTATCATTTGTTGGAAATGCAGGAATCTAGAATGTTGGAATTTTTACCACTTTTGTAGTACTGGGGTTGATTTAATTCTGAAACTTCAGAAAGGAAAGTTTGGAGACAATGTAGATGCCACAGCAAATGCACATTTATTCCCAGAAACTTATGAGTTCATCTTTTAGACCTAGAGTATACTTGGTATGCATTCTCTGTTTGTTATTTTTTTTTATTTTTTATTTTTATTTTTTTTGTATTTTATTTTAATTTATTTTTGACATGTTTGGTTTTCAGCATTGATTTTCACAGGCGTTTGAATTACAAATTTTCTCCCCATTTCCTCCCCCCCC
>JAQQSZ010006636.1:0-13534 GCA_028646595.1 Phalanger gymnotis
AGGTCTCGTTGGTCCGCGGTCTGCTGCGCCGCGCCTCGCCGCGCCGCCTCGCACGCTGGGCTCTGCTCGGCTCAGCTCCGCTCCCCTCAGCTGGGGGCTGGGAGTTCTGTTCGGGACAGACCTTACCCCGAGACCATCCAGGCTGACCTGGGCTGGAGCCCTGCTTCCCTCTGCCCCTTTGTGGGTTCTGCAGTTCTAGAATTGGTTCAGAGCCATTTTTTCATAGGTTTTTGGGGGGACTTGGTGGGGAGCTCACGCCAGTTACTGCTTTCCAGTCGCCATCTTGGCTCTGCCCCTGGCTAGATTGATCTTAATGGAATATGGCTCTAGTAATATCAGTCACCTGCTAAAAGAAATCTTCAATGGCTCTCCATTACCTACGAAAAGTAAAAGTTCTTCATCATGCCATTTAAAGCTTCTTAAATCTCTCTTCAACCCACCTTCCCAGCCTTATTTTTGACAGCTCCTTTATGTATAAACTACTCTCTATTCATCATTTTCTGTGTGTGTGTGTGTGTGTGTGTGTGCACTTTCACAACATTGCTCATACCATTTTATCTTCTTCTAAGAATACTTCCCTACATCACCTTTCTCTGCTTAACCATCATTCAAAGCCCAGTTCAAATGCTACTCCTGCCTTCCCTGCTCACCCCAGTTAGAAATGATCTTTTACTCTCTGAACTCCCATAAGCACTCCATTGTTCATTCTTCTGTGGCATTCAAATGATGACGATGATGGCGATGATAGCTCACATTTATATTTGTTTTAAAATGTGCAAATAACTTTATATATGTTATCTTAATTGTCCTGTCAACCAGGTGAAGCCCACCCTTCAAAATGCAGAGGAATCTAAGTTGAGTTGAAAGCAGAAAAGTTTTATTAGAAGGAAAATCAGACACTAGTGCCGAGACCCTCAGTACAAGGTACAAAGGAGCCCATAACTCAGGAGAGGCAGGGGAGATTTATGCTTGAAAACCACAAAGAGGAGGTTCAAGGAGGGAGTGGGAAAAAGAATTGACAATCTTTCTCGGGAACAGGTAGACATAGAAGCAGGATATTTTTCAGGAATGGTTGACCTCAAGACTGGTTTGGGCCAGTTTGGGGGGACACAACTCAGCAAGGCCAGCTAGTGAACACCTGCAAAGGAGTGTGGGAGTGAGCAAGACTTTGGCTCATTACAGGCTCCTGCATAGCTCCTTTCAGCAAACAGGCTTACTCTGCCTAGTAAAATAACTCATAGAAAACGGACATGTTAATCTCAGAGGTACTTCCACAATCCTATCTTGCATTGTATTTGTATGGGCATACATTTTTGCTCCTAGATAATCTGTTAGAGTATAAACTCTCTGAGGACGAGGACCAAGTCCTATGCATTTTTGGAGTCCCTGTAGCATCTACCATGGCACCTTGTACCTAGAATATTGTCAATGTTGTGCAGTTTTTCAGTTGTTTTTCTATAGTATCCAACTATTCATGACCTCATTTGGGTTTTTCTTGACAAAGATATTGGAATGGTTTGCCATTTCCTTCCTCAGCTCATTTTACAGATGAGGAAACTGAGGCAAAGAGGGTTAAGTGACTTGCCCAGGATCACATGACTACTAAGTGTCTGAAGACAGATTTGAACTCAAAAAGATGAATCTTCCTGACTTCAGGCCCAGGCGCCACCTATTGTCAAAAATGTCTGTTAAACAAATACATACATACATACATACTCATCAACATGCATGACCATAAGACTTGCTAATTTCTTTTGCCCAACTGTTGAAAGATGGAAATGGTGATCTGGCTGACCACATAGCAGCCACCACCACTTACCCCTGAGAGTGCTTAGTTTCCCCCCTTCATAGAAGAATAACAGAAGCAATTTCCTGCTTCTGCACAGCCTGAGAATATCTGCAAATGGAATGTTTGCCAATGAATCAAGACATCAACTTGGCTAACCTGCAGATTGCAGAGAAAGGTGGGAAGAGGCTCTTGTCCCCACTCTGAACATGCTGGTCTCCAAGAAAGAATTGAGCTTAGTAATTCCTCTTCCCCTCCCCCACCCTACAAAGTTATGGTTAGGGTATGATTCATTGATATTAAAAATAGTAAGTAATGCCTACTGAAGCTGAACCCCCTGTTGAAGACCCTTGTTTATTAGCAGGGACTCAAGACAGAGGCTGCAAATTATAAGCCAAAAGCAATACACAACTGGAGACAGGAAATGTTCACATACCTTAATTCTTCTCTGAAGACACTTTGGATAATGTTATCTCTCTTCTTGAAAGAAATAGGATTGAAAAAAGGAAAAAGAATTATTTCCCTGAACCTGTTCTGTAGTAATTGGTTCCCTGTGATATTTTAGGTCATTGTGTAAAGAGACTTTGGAAACGTCTTTGAGTGAAAAGTCCAATCACTCACTTAGCTGGCATTAGCTTTGGCTAAAAGGTGGCCTTCAGAAATAATCCATACAAATCATCTTGCCTTCTCATGTGACTAACATACCTGAAGAGTCAGCTAATGGAGCCATTTAGACCTGGAATAAAGGAAATTGCTTCCTAGCCCTTGTGGCCCAAAGAACTGTCCTGGGATGATCGCTGACTTCATTGTTAGATAATTCAGCCAGAAAGATCAGCAGTGAGAAAACACACAGCAGCAACAACTTTGAGGAACGAATTACCCAAATAATTTTTCAAAACTAATCAATTAAACTCCAGTATAATTTTTAAAACTTCACTGTTCACACTGTTAGGTGAACACGGAACTGATAAGAACTCAATAAATACTTGTTGAATGAGATAATCTCATTATTAATAGTAACGAAAACAATGTGTTTATTTAGGATCTCATGGTTTTCAAAGTAATTTCCTCACAGCAACCCAACTCTCTGAGGGAAATGAATTGAAATGGGCTGAATTTTGCATAAGTGACAGGAGAGACAAATAAAAGCAAAACTGACCTCTCATCTTGACATTGGGCTTAGTGCCTGCTGAGAGAGAGAGAGAGAGAGAGAGAGAGGGAGGGAGGGAGAGAGAGGGAGAGAGAAAGACAGAGAGACAGAGACAGAGGCAGAGAGACAGAGAGGACTAATATGTCCAGTAAATTTGGGGGGAAACTTTCTTCACAAATGTCAGAAATATTCTAAATGTACTTCCAAAAGAGGCATTCCAAACAGGTGTTGAGTAGTAGGGTTAGGTGTCTACAGCTGAATACTTTGGAAATGGGGAGCGTACTGTGGTCAAGACTTAGTAACCCATGTTGGACTCAATTAAACATACCTCAGAAAATCATATTGAGACCCTTCATCTCTCTCTTGCACTTAGGGAGCCTTCAGATGCTCATAAGCACCAGGTGTCCTCAAGGCATCATAGGGTTACCTTGCTAATTATAAACAATGGGGAAAAATCCAAAGATGGAGGGGGGGGGATCGAGATTGAATACAAATATTTAGTAATACAAACTCCTGAATAACTACTAAAACTAGTATCTCTTTATGTGCAGACAAGTGGTTTTAATACATGAAGCACAAATTTGAAGAATTGATTGCATTTTGAAAGGAGCAATCAGTAGGCTGAGTTGATCCATAGGCCTAAAAGAATGCCTTGTATTCTCTGTTCAGTATTTACAAACTAGAAACTCAAGAAAGCAAAGGCTTCATTAGAAAAGCACTAATGATGCATTAATAAATTGGATAACCAATTTGTTGGAGAAAATCATCCTCATTGTAAATCATAACAGGGATGACAGGGAACAAAGGTGGGCAGGGATAGCAGTATAATTGTGAGAATTGAACTTTTTTTTTTCTAAAATGTTGCTGCATTACCCAGCTCACATACATTTGCAGGATCATAAATGCATTCCACTGACAATTGAATGTTGGCGGCCTTTTCAAATTGAGAACTAATAGAAGGACCCCTTTATGAAAGATTACTATAGCCGAAAATTGGCAGAATTTTAGATGCAGGCAATTTTTATTTTTAAAATCTGTTTCATTGATGCCTTTTGTTTTTCACACCAAAGTCATTTTGGGATATAGCTTCCCACTGTCACTTACCTACCTTCCCTCTCTTCCTCCAAAAATAATTAAACAAAAACAACCAATACAATGATCCTACATCATATATTACTTTTTAAAAGCTAAAATGACTTGGACCATGTCCATTATTACCCAAATGAATAAAATAACAAACTGAATAGTTGGGGAGAATTTATGCGATAGAGATAAGCCAATAATATCTAATATTTCATGTAGAACTAATATTCTATGGGCTCCAGAAAACCTACTAATACTGTTTTAACACCTACTATGTGCATGAAAAATCATGGGATCATAAATTTAGAACTAGAAGGAATCTAAGAGGCCACCTATTCAAGTGATGTATACAAGCTCATATAGCTAGTAAGTATGAAGGGCTGGATTTGAACCCAGGCTTCTCCTGATTTGAAGTTCAGTACTCCTTTCATCCCATACTGCCTCCTTTAAAGGCACTTTTCTGGGTGAAATAATACTTCAGTCATCTAGAAGGCGCTTTTATGGCAGTTTCAATTATCCTAAACAAAGCCAAGGACCAAAAAGCGAGGAAAAAAAAAGGTTCCCAGGCAGTTACAACAACTCTCTAATACTAAAGTTTACTGACTTTTTAGAGAGTTCCTCAGGCCCTCCCCTAGCACCTATTTCCTCTTATTTTATACATAATTGTATCTAAAATTGTTATCTAATTTCTCATCCCACAGCAGATTGTTTTTTTTTAAAAGTAAGTTAGTAGAAAGAAGAAAAAAGAGAGAGAATTAAGGGAGATTACGGAAAAGGAAAAAGATATTCAAGCCAAGCACAGCGACAACAGCAAAAATTGATCACTGACAGCCTGACTGTGAAGGAGACAGAAAAAAAAACAACTAAATCTGGAATAAGAACATTATTGTTCATTAAAAACATAATAGCCTAGGGTCATTTAATGCAAGGGAATGCACCCTCAGTAACAAACTAAGCCATTAAAAAAAAAAGTCATAGCTTAATCCAATCATTGATGTTGACAGTAATTACCCTAAATAATGAGAAAAAATAGTAATATGGTATCTACTACTTAAGAAGACGGAGAATTGTATATTTATAATACCTAGCACAGTGTTGTCTGTTGAGTTGTTTTTCAATTGTGTCTGACTCTTAGTGACCTCATTTGGGGTTTTCTTAGCAAAGATGCTAGAGCATTTTGCCATTTCCTTATCCAGATCATTTTACAGATGAGAAAACTGAGGCAAACAGAGTGAAGTGACTTGCCCAGGGTCACACAGTTAGTAAGTGTCTGAGGCCAGATTTGAACTCAGAAAGATGAGTCTTCCTGACTCTAGGCCTGGTACTGGATCCACTTCTGTCCCTAGCTGCCACACCCAGCACAGTACCTTGCACTCAAATATTGGATGAGTGATTTAAAAATATTTCAGTCAAAAAAAGGTTTATAAAAAGGTTAAATACGGCATTTTTTCTTAAGATTCAAGTTATCTGGAATAGTCATACAGTTCATTCTCTGATAATGCTAGATTCCTGAGGAAATTTTATTTACAAATCATTCTTATAGTAACTATCTGAGAAATGAAGGATCTAAAATAGCAGAAAAGCAAAAAAGTGGAATTTTGGTTTTTTGCGTCAAAAAAAAATTATGAAACTTTAGGAGGGGAAGCCTTCAATTATATTTGCTTAGGCTAATGTTATATCAATTTGCTTTTCCTGAATTACCACTAATTGATAGACCAAAAGATAGCCAAGAAATTTCTTGAAAAGGAGAAAGTGGTACAGAATTTTAAAATCGCTATAGATAATGTTAAGGGGCCCCCTGAATTTGTCTTTTTGAGTTGCTATATTTTCCAGAAACACTGGACCCAGAGCATACAGGAGGCCCTGAATGTGTCAAGGACACCCCGTCTTCCCCATGCCGGACATAATTCCTTGTTTGCATCCCAAACTGGATATATGCAGGATATGCATATGCATACGGGATGAATTGGAGACAATCATCACAAGGAAGGCACCAGTGTTAAGGCAGATCAGAAAGGGTCTCAGAAAAGCTGATTTTTAGCTGGGACTTGATGGAAGCTAGAAGGTGGAGCTGAGGCAAGAAGGACAACAAATATACCTAGAGTTGGGAGAACAGCAAGGAACAGCAAAGGGACCAGTACTGCTCGAGCACAGAGTATGGGGAGAGAATATGGGGACAGGATCAGTTTTTGAAGGGTTTTGAATGCCAAACAGAGGATTTTCTATCTGATCCTGGGGCAGAAGGACAGATCAAATAAAGGCACCTGAGTGTTGCGCTGCCTTGAACTAAAAGACCAGAAGTCCATCAGGCAAGTGCTTCTGCTTTTTTAGAGTTTTAGACCTTCCTTCTCTCAAGCACTTAACTGTATCAGCATTGGCTGTTGCCTATGCAGAAGACAACTCTTAATAGTCACAGGGGAACTCCAAATGATGACTAGCCAATTCACTGACCTATTGCAGACACAAAGTCCGCATCCCCTACATCAAACTGAACCTAGACACTTCACAGTATAGTGGGAATAGGTATTGACTTGAGATCAGGACACTTGGGTTCAAATCTTGACGCAGCTACTATAATGCTGGTGTGATCTTGGGCAAGGCATTTTACCTCTTCAGGTCTCAGTTTCCCCATCTATATAATGAAGGGATTGAATTAGATGATATCTAAGCAGGACTTTCTATCTCTAAATCCCATGATCCTATACCAATGAGTAGAACTATAATTCCCTCAAAATGTCTTTCAGTACCACTCTCAACAACAGAAACCTGAATTTCATAAGCCTGGGGTGGTGATCTCACCCCAAATGCCATTTCTTAGGTTCCAAATTGGGTCTCTAGGCAGAATAGTTAAAAGCCCATTAAGTAGAATGGCCCTTTTGTTTCCATGTAGCAATAGTCAAGACATTCCTCAAAGCCACAACCCTTTAAGTCACTCAGATTTAAGTTGATTTATATTCTGTTATCCAGGTCAGCAGGGATCTTTCATTCTGCTTTAAATTCAAAACCTCCAGATCTTTTTTTCAAATAGGTAAAAATCTTTTACGATGGATGTATCCTGAAAGTCATCCTAACAGATCATTCAGTGGAAAGAATTCTCTCAAAGCTCTTTTTTGAGCATTTCATTCTATCCAAATAGAAGGTGATTTCTTAAGTATTTGACAGTGGAAGGTGATGATTTCTCACTTTCTGGGCATTCGTTCAGTTCCAGTGCCTCTGAAACCTGTCATCTTCTCGTTACTGATCTCTAGACACTGGTGCTTGATGCCTTTAGATGACACTCTTGGCAGGTCATTCCAGATAAATTGTCCTTTCACTTTTCTGTGGTTCTTCATCTTTTTTTTTTCTTTTGGTATAGGTTGGCTGCTTGTAGCAGAAACTTGCTTTATTTCCTTGGGGCTTGTCAATTTCACTTCTTTGGGATTTTCTTCCATATCAACTTAACTTAAATCTGATGTCAATTTAGTTCTCAAGAGCTTGTCCTTGCAGCCAGTTGTAAACATATCAATAACTATTAATGTTGCCCTTTCACTGTTGAAGCAGCCTGTCTAGGGGTCTCAGAAAGTTCTGGGTTTCTCTTTTCCATCGAGAAGTGCTATGGATCATGCTCCTCTCACCCAGTTACTGTAATAGTCCATTTCTCATTTCAGGAATGAATGGCCATTCCAACGTATAATAAATCAACATTCAAAGCTATGCAGATACAATTCCTATTGATTTCAGGGAAGAGCTCTACATGGACAGCTAAGGGGAAAATGTGGCCCAGTTGCTGAGCTCCACATAAAGGGGGACCAAAACTTCCCCTGCTAGTTGTTTCACAGGCTTGGTCAGCTTCCTCTGGGATATAGTTAAAATATCCTATTCTGCTTTCCAGGCTATCCTCTTCCCTCCCCAACACCCATCCCTCCCTACACACACATATATACATTTCTTTGTGATCTCATAGGTTTGATATTTGTGTTAAGAGTTTACAGAATCCTAAATTTAATGCTGGAAAAGGGTTCTCAAGATCACAGAGTCTAACTTCATCATTTTACAAATGAGGAAACAGAGGCCTAGAGAGGTTAATTGAATCACCCAGGGAGAAACAAATAGTACGTCCAAAGCTAAGATTTGAACCCAAAACCTATGACTGAGTTCAGTTTTCTTTCCTCTGGATAATTATCTTATTTTCATTTTCCTAGAAGATGATTCAAACTCAAACTTAAGTGAAGTTAGTGTTTAGTCATTCTTCAGTTGTACCGAACTATTTGTGACCCCTTTTTGGGGTTTTCTTGACAAAAGCACTAGTGTGGTTTACCATTTCCTTCTCTAGCTCATTTTACAGATGAGAAAACCGAGGCAAAAACAATTTAGTGACTTGCCCAGGGTCCCACAGCTAGTAAGCCTCAGATACTCAGGTCTTCCTGACTCCAAGCCCAGTGCTCTATCCACTGCACCCCTAGCTGTTCACTGAAATTACAAGTTTTACAAATCAAGATTTATTTTTGAAATGCTGAAGAGAATTTCAAGTCCCAGAGAAAAGGCATAAAACCATTTGGACTTTTCATCTTAAATCTTTCTCCATACTGAGGCCTAGATAAACTGTACCTCAGGAACCAAAAAAAAAAGCTTGTAATAATTTCATGCTTGTCAAGACTTCTATGATTCTAGTATTTCCTTTTGAATTTAGGGTCAATACAGCTGCTTGAGACAACTGTTCAAAAATTTTCTCGTTTATATGATATGGCAAAATTTCTCTAACCTAACAATATTTATAGTTGGGAAAAATGATATATTAATTAACTGTTCTTTTGCAAATGCTCCCGTTCTCAAAACTATTGGTTTGCTTAATGCCTTTTGTTTTGCTCAGATATTTTATCGCATGAAAATACTAGATGAGCTCAGCTTCCTAATGTGAAATTAAATGAAGACAGAACTTTTAGCTTTTTTACTTAAAGAACTGGACCTGATAAGGAATAATAGTTCCAGTTTCTTCATCCGTAAAATGAGAGAATTGTATTCTCTGTCTGCTAAAGGTCCTTCCCGATCAAAACCTATGCTCTTAACTTCTTGCAGAAACACAAGCCAAGCTGTTCCTCCCAGTTGTCCCTGTTGTGGACATTTGCTAGCATTTAGCCATTAGCAACAATATACAATTTGGAAGGTATGGATGTTATCCAAAAAAAGTTCAAGTGAAAAATCATAGAATTGGAGCCTAATGAAGATAGCATAATATAGAGAAAAGGAAACGGGACTTGGAGTCATAGGAAACCTAAGTATGAATCTTACCTACTGGCTTGATGAATGCAGGCCTTCTTTATCTTCCTCAAACCCAACCCTTTTGGCTTAGGCCCTCACTTATTACTCTACTGAGAAAATAGGAGGGAGAGGCAGCATGGCATAGTGATAGTGGATAGAGAACTGCCTAGCTCTCGATCCAGCCATAAAGGTTTGAGTTCAAGTTTTGCTTCTAATTCATGCAGCCTGTGTAACCTTGGGCAAATAAATCACTTAACACAAAGTTGCACAGGAGGCACAGATTGGAGTTTTCCCATCCAGGAAGTCTCAGTTGTGAGACTTTCAGTTGTGTCTGACTCTCTGTGACCCCATTTGGAATTTTCTTGGCAAAGATACTGGAGTAGTTTGCCATTTCCTTCTCCAGCTCATTTTACAGATCAGGAAACTGAAGGAAACAGGGTTACGCTACTTGCCCAGGGTCATACAGCTAATAAATATCTAAGATTGGATTTGAACTGAGGAAGATGAGTCTTCCTGACTCCAGGCCCAGCACTCTATCCACTGTGCCACATTGCTGCCTGGGAAGTCCTTATCCCAATAATATCAAAGATCCAGTCTCTCTTCCCTGTATAAACAAAAACAAAAAAGAAAGAAAATTAAGGTTATTTGCAGTGATCTCCTTCACTTCATCTCAAAATCCATTGACTCCATCCCCGACTCTCTTTCTTTTCAACAGTCTCCTATAATAAAGTAACTTTCCTCTTTGCAGAGACCAAGCTCTTTATATGTGTCTTTGATCCCTCTCCCTCCTATCTTTTCCAATAGATCACCTCTTCAATCATCCTCTCTGCCCCCTGCTAATCATTGACCTCTCCCTATTTATTGGTTTCTGCCCTATTGCCTTGAAACGTGTCCAAGTCTCCCCCACCCCTAAAAATCCTTCACTAGACTGACCCTACTATATTATTATCTTATATCTTGCCCTCCTTAACCAAACTCACAGAAAATGCTATATAAACTTGTCTCCACTTCCTTTCCCCACATCATTTTGCAACCCTTTGCAGGCTGGCTTTTGACCTCGTCGTTCAACCAAAACTGCTCTCTCCAAAGTTAAAAGTGATGACTTAATTGCCAATCCTGAAGGTTGTTCCTAAGTCCTCAACCTTCTAAACCAACTGCTACACTTGGTGTTGTTAACCACCTTCTTCTGTTGGATACTCTTTCCTTTCTGGGTTTTCATGACGCTACTTTCTCCTGGTTCTACTGCTACCTATCTGCCTGCTATTTCCCAAGCTCCTTTACTGGCTTGTTTTCTCTATCATTCCCCCAACTGCTGGTGTATTCCTAAGGCTATGTCCTAAGCCCTCTTCTCGTTTTTCTTTACCCTCTTACTCTTGATAAACTCACCGACTCTGCTAGGTTTAATCATCCTCTCTATGCTGGTTACCTCTAGATTTATATACCCAGGCTGAGTTTCTATACTGAACTCCACTCTCATATCACCACCTTCAAACTGGCCTGTCCCTATGTCATCTCAAACTCAACATTTCCCCCAAAAGCCTCATTATATTTTCCACTTAAACCCATCCATCTGCCAAAATTTCCTATTTCTATTAAGAATATCACCATTCTTCTAGTCTCCCAGTTTCATAGCTTCAACATTATCAGTCAATCAGCATTTATTAATGTTAAGGCACTAGGGATACAAAAAGAATTAAAAGACAGTCCTTGCTCCCAAAGAGCTTACAATTTAATAGGAGGAACAATTTACAAATATGTGGAAAGCAAACTGTGTGAAAGATAAATAGGAGATAATTAACAGAGGGAAGGCATTGAAATTAAGAGGGGTTGGGGAAGGCTTCCTGTAAAAAGTGGGATTTTCATTGGAACCTAAAGGAAACTGAAGAGATCAGTAATCAGAAAAGAGGCGAAAGAAAGCTCTTTCTAGGAATGGGGGACAACCAGAGAAAATGCACAGAGACAAGAGATAGAGTGTCTTGTTTGTGGAATAGAGTGTCAAAGAAGAGAGAGTGGTCAAGAATGTAAAGGGCTGCAGAAAAGTCAAGTAAAATAAAGATTGAGAAGAGGCCATTGGATTTGGCAACTAAGAGATCATTAGGAGCTTTGGAGAGAGCAGTTTTGGCGGAATAAGGTTGGAAGCTAAATTGTAAGGGGTTAACAAAGGAGGGAGAAGAGAGAAAGTAGAAGCACTATTGTAAATAGCCTTTTAGAGGAGTTTAGTTACAAAAGGCAGAAGAGATAAAAGATGATAGGGGATGGAAGGATCAAATGAGGATGTTTTTCAGGATAGGGTAGAAATGGACGTGTTTGTTGGAAGTAGGAAGTGAACCAGCAGAGAGGGAGAGATTGAAAATAAGTGAAAGAGGGGACAATCTGTTAGAGGAGATGGGATGGAATGGGATCACTGGAACAAGTAGAGGGATTGGCTTTGGGAAGGAGTAAAGCCACTTCATCACATGAAACAGGGGTGAAGGAGGAGAAAGTAACAGAAGGCACCCAAGTGATAGGACATGAGGAAAGGGACAGAAGAGGGACTTCACAACAAATGGTCCTAGTTCTTTCTGTAAAATATGAAGCAAGTTTCTCAGCTAAGAGAGTGGAGATGAAAAGTTTTAGAAGATTCACTGTGGGTAGTGGGATAGTGAGTTGATAGGGGAGATACAGAAGGATTCCCTAGGAACAGCTAGGGGCCCAGTTCAGGTTGGATAACACAAATTTGTAGTGAACCCAGTCAAAATGGTTTCATGATCTTCTCCACATGTATGTGGGAGCAAAGGAGACGAATGATGGAAGTGATTCAAGTCTGAGGCTTAGCTAGGTGTAATTGGTGATATCAGGAGCTGAGGATTCAAGAAAGAAGGACAATATATAATTGAATTGGCTTCCCAAGGGGTACAAGAAAGGTAGAAAAGGAAAGAGTGGCTAATGCAGGGGAAATGGCCTGGGAGAGAATTGAGGGGTCAAGGTATTGGAAGTCATGATGCAGATGAAGAATAGAGTTTTATAAAAGAAGGGGAAGTTGAAAAGCCAATAGATTATGATCAGATAAGGAGATGTCAGAATTCTTGAGCACGGAGGTGATACATTCGTGGGCAATGGCACAGTCAAAGGTATGAACGTTTTTATGTATGGCTGAGGTGGAGAGGAGGAGTAGCTCAAGAAAGCTGAGTAGACTGAGAAACTGAGTGGCTAGAGCATTTGAGGGAGAATCAATATGTATGTTAAAGTCCTCTAGTATGAGGGCAGAAGCTGGGAAGGAAATAAAAATTGTGAGCCAGATATCTAACTGAGGAAGGAAGAAGAGTGATTTCTGTAGATAGTAGCTATCAAGATTTTGATTGGGGTGGTAGATATGAATAGCATGGTCCTCAAAAGAAGTGGGGTTACTAAGGGATAAAAGAAGGGGGAGAAACTGGAAGAAGCAATGGGGAACAAGGAGACTTCCTTTCTTCCCATCCCAACCAGTAAGCCAAGAAGAATGAGTAAAGATACAGCCAACGCTGGGCAGAGTGGCCAGGAAGCCTGTTATCAGGAGGAAGCCAGATTTCAGCAAGAACTAGTAGATGAAGGGAGTGGGACAAGAAAAGATTTAAGATGAAGGGAAGTTTGTTGCCTATGGCATTCCAGAGGGAACAGTAGAAGGGCTGGGCGGAGTTAGGTTGAAACTTTACGGTAAGAAGGTTGAGGGGGATGGAAATGAGGATTTGAATGGTAGGGGGTGTTGGAGTGAAATTTAGATGACAATCTACAGGAGTTCAGAGTCACTGGGTTGTGAAGGTTATGACCAGGTATAAGAATGTTCATTGAGTGGAAGGCACCAGGTCTTTAACCTCAAAAGACAGGTGAATCATAACACAGGAGGCTTGAAGTCAAAAGGATTGTCCTTCTTTGCAACACAAGTTCTCCATATCCCGGATGGGAGATTAGGCTGGTAACAGAAAGTGGAATTTGCTCTGTACTGGCACAGATGGAAGTGGTTACTTTGAGGCAAGTCAGAGACTCTTGGCCCAGCCCCTAGCAGCGTTTCCTTCATGGGGCATGCTGCCCCTGGCAAGAGACAGAAGGCACAAGGTGCTAGAATGTCAGTCACCTGAGGAGTCTGGCTATGAGGCAGCAGCAGAAAGCGATATGCTCTCTACAAAGATGCCTGGCCTGGCTCCTAGCAATCTTTCACCGAGGGATATCCCTCACTGCTCTCACCCCACATGATCCAATTAGTTGCCACATCCTGCTGTTTATCCCCACAACACCTCCACCATAAACCTCTCCTATTCATT
>JAQQSZ010006638.1:0-13533 GCA_028646595.1 Phalanger gymnotis
GAAAGTGATGAGGTGGTGCCATTGAAATTCTGTTACTGGATCAGGCTGCTTGCTATTGCCTCTTCTTACTGTCTTTCCTCTGAGTAACCTAATTCTGAGTGAGTTTACCCCAATGTAAAATAAAATGAAACTGATCACATAAGTCCTCATCATTTATATCCTCTTCCCTTCCTATTTATTATAGATAGTATCCAAAAATTTCAAAATTTACAATTTCTTCTTGTAGTTTTGAGCTATTTGTCAGTCCTAATATAGAAGAATACAAAAGTTCTGAACAATTCTCCCAGGCAGGAAACAGTTCTGAACATCATGGCTTGGTACTTTGCTGGGTCTGCCCCCAGGATCAGAACAGGCTTATCTAAGCCCACAGAATCTCCCACTTGCTATCTGCAGTGGTAATGATGACCTGTGTGTACATGGCCTCTTATATTTGAACATGTGGATTTGGAATGAGCATTCATCTTAGAACTCAGAAACCTCTTTTCATTTTGAGCCATGGGCTTTGGGAGTTACCTGCTGTACTATTTCAAATATGTGTATAAACAGGAGCCTCCAAAATATGATTGCAAGGTATGGTTTCACTTTTAAAGAACTAGAAGAGAGAATGTTTTGAATTGCCTCAATTCTAAATTCAAATTCAAGTGAGTCTCCGATGCAGAGTTCAAGTTCATTCATTCATCTCTGCTATTTCTATTAATTTTAGGAATCTCCTCCTTGGCAATTATACGTCTGATGAATACAATTAAGCTATACCATCTGGTGTCTATAAAGATTTTTTTTCTGACATTCATCCAATGATTTTGTTTTTTTCATGCCATCAAATCCTATTATTCTCTAGTCTTTCCTTCCCTCTGACTTCTTTATGCAACTTCTCTATGGTAAAGCCAGAATCTAGATATTTTCCTACCTAAAAATCATCATATAAGAAACTTCTTGGTATATGGAACTTTGATCTTAGGATGCATATTTTTCTTTCATAAAATATGTGACATTTCTCAAAACAACTGTATAGATTAAGCAGTAGTGTTCCTATTTTAAAACTGCATTTCTTTTTAAAACCAAAACTTATTTTTCAGCCAATTTATTTTCTTGTAACACAAATAGCATTAAATATAAATCAGAAAGTCTGAGTTCAAATCTTGTATCCACCATTTACTATGTGAATGAGGTAAGGGGTAAATATTTAGACTCTCTAAACATCTTTTTCTTTATATAAAAAATGGGGTTATTAGCATGTTTGCTACCTATCTCACAAACTACTTTGGAGAAATCTACAATTGACTTTCCTTGGAAATTGTTTGAATATCATTTCTGGATAATCCCACTCTTTTTATTTTAAATTTAAGAATCATTTAATGTTTGACCATTGCAATGCTGCCATCATACTAGGTACTGGGGTTATAAGTAAAAAGAAAGATGGGGCATAGCAAAAATGATAGAGTAGAGAATCAGTCACCTGAGCTCTCTTAACATTCCCCTCCAAATAACTTAAAAAAAAAAAACTCCTCTAATCTAATTCTGCAGTAACAAAGCCAACAAAAAGTCAGATTGAGATATTCTTACAGTTTAAGACAAATGAGGAGGAGGTCAGAAAGAGAGATCTATGACTCGGGAGAGGTGGTTGGCTGGGAGCCTTTGTGGATGAAGCACTAGTGGTGGGACTAGGTGGTAGTGACAGAAACAGCAACAGCTTCAGGAACTCTCAAATCAGAGATTTCAAATGCATCTAGCAACTGATAACAAAGATTATAGGATACCCCTATGCTAGCATTGGATGCAGGACCAGATACTATTTGACAACTCCATTGTTTATACCCACTTCTGGGCCATAGTTCAATGGCAGAGAGGAACATTTTTTGTCAATATATTGGAAGTCTTGAGGGGCAGGATCACTTCCAGAGTCAAGGGATGCAAAACCACAAAGACCTGCAATTGCCATCCCAAAGGATTATGGGCCCTACCTAGGAAAGGAGCAGAGTTCAGACCAAGAGAACAATGACCACACCTCTCCCCAGATCCCATCACTAGAGAGGCACCATCTAACTTCCAAGAAAAGCTTTGGAAAAAATAGTGTAAAAGGCCTGAAGCTTGAGACAGAGCCCAATTACATGTAAAAAAAAATAACAATCATTTTATTTAAATCCTGAGTTACAAATTCTCTCCCTCCCTCCTTGAGAAAGCAAGCAATTTGATTTTGATTATACATGAAAGGTCATGCAAAATATATTTTCATTTTAATCAGGTTGTAAAAGAAAACACAAACAAAATAAAACAATAAGGATGAAGTAAAAAAAAATGTATGTTTCAATCTGCGTTCAGGAGGGTGAAGCCAAGATAGCAGAGTAAAGGCAGGTATTTACCCACGCTTTCCTAAATTTCCTTCAAAAGAACTTAAAAATAATGCCTCAAATAGAATTCTGAAGTAGCAGAATCATCAAAAGTTTGGGACGAGACAATTTTCCAGTATAAGACACCTTAAGGGGTCAACAGGAAAGATTTGTTTTGTCAGAGAGGTGATTGGCCCTGGAGCATAGTGCAGTGCAGGCTGTGCCCAGGAAAGCCAGTAGCAGGTATCAGGGGAGGCTGCCTTGGTGGTGGCAGAGGTTCTCAGGCCAGGAACATAGATGATAATGAGGTCAGACAATTGATTGGAAGAACATTACAAAGGACCCCTTGCAAACACTGAGTCTATGAGCCTTTAACATTGACCATATACAATTCTGGGTCATAGTCCCACAGCAAAGAGGAACACCAATGTACTAGCACTTG
This sequence comes from Phalanger gymnotis, assembly GCA_028646595.1. Classification (NCBI taxonomy): domain Eukaryota; kingdom Metazoa; phylum Chordata; class Mammalia; order Diprotodontia; family Phalangeridae; genus Phalanger; species Phalanger gymnotis. The sequence continues at coordinate 2,770 of JAQQSZ010006638.1, forward strand.
TGGATGCAGAGTTACAGGACCCCTGGTGACATTTACAGGGTAGAGAAATTTACAATGCTTATGGTTACTCACTAGGGAGAACAAGGCCTATTCTAAGGTTCAAGGCAGAAAGGAACATTGATGCTTTTGATTATAGAATAACAGGATCCTGAGTTACATTTCCAGGGTAATAAAACATGAAAGTACTTGCAGTCACGGGCCTGGTCACAAGATGGAATTCCAGTGTGGAGAAGAGTGGTTTTGGTCACTCAAACACCAGAGAACAGGCCAGGAGAATAATGACCACATCCCTTCTCAAATGAGACCACCCCAGGAGAATATAAAACGTACAGACCACCAGAACTAGTTTTGGAAACAGCAACACACATACAACACACAACAACAACACATACACACAAACACACACATGCACACACACACACACAAAACCTAAAAGAAAGAACAACTCTTGAAACTTGGGACAGTGCCCTCTACCAGAGGTTCCCAAACTTATTTGGCCTACCACCTCTCTTCAAAAAAAATCAATTACTCAGCACTCTCCTGGAAATCTTTCTAAACCTTTTAATGCCTTTTTTGTAAATTTGCATCATTTCAAAAATATATATATATATATATTATATAAGTATATATATATATATATATGATATACATATTTTAAATTACCCATCTTAAATTAAGTTTTATATTGTACATTTGTGATTTTGTTTCCTGCATTGAAATTTTGATGATGCAGTATTGCATCATGTAACCATATAATATCATATTGTCAACAAGTCACTACACTCACATATTCACTCTGATGCGCACTCAACTTCCTGACCATACACGAGAAGTTCACCTGCCAAAACTTGCTTGCTACAACCTATTGGTGGACTTGACCACTGATTGATTATAATAGGTATTTTGGGTATTTATTTGGAAAATAATGTAATTAATATGACTAACTCTGTTATACAACAGATGCAACAAGGACAAATGTTTTATTCCAAAATTCTCTTTTCTTCTTTCCTTATGCTTTCATCACCCCCTAATTTTTGTTCAGCCCCTCCAATTTCACCAGAGGATACTACCATTCATGTGGATAATTCCAGCACCATCAAGGGGGTAGAATTTCCCACTTTAAGAATCTCTGCTATACCTTGGGACCAGAGCTCTAACTTAACATCAAGTTACTTATCAATAAATAGACTGGGAAAATGAGCAAACAACAACAAAAAGAACCTGATGCCATGATGACAAGGAAGACAAAAAAAAAAAACAAACTCAGAAGAAGAAAACAAAGTAAAAAAAAAAAACAGTTATATGCAAAGCTTCAAAGGGAAATATGAATTGATTACAAGCCCCAAAAGAATTCCTAAAGTGGTCAAAAAGGATTTTAAAAATCAAATTAAAAAAATGGAAGAAAAATTGGGAAAATAAATTAGAGTGATAGAAGAAAAATATGAAAAGAGATTCAACAGCTTGGCAAATGAGGCACAAAAATATTTGGAGAAAATGATACCTTAAGAAAACAGAATTTGCCAAATAAAGAAAAAGAGATAAAAATCCAATAAAGAGAAAAACTCCTTAAAAAGAAGAATCAGCTAAATGGAAGAAGAATGACAAAAATTCACAAAAAAAAACTCATTAAAAAGTAGGATTGGCCAAATGAGAAAGGAGGTAGAAAAGATTACTGAAGAAAATAATTCCTTAAAAATTAGAACTGTGTGAGAGAAAGCTAATGACTCCATGAGATATCAAGAAACAATAAAACAAAACTAAAGGAAAAAAAAGAAAATGTGATATTTTAAAAACAACTGATCTGAAAAATAGATTGAGAGATTTTTTAAAAAATGAAAGCCATGATCAAAAACAAAAAAGAACAAAGTAGCTAGACATCATATTTCAAGAAATTATTAAGGAAAATAGTCAAGGAAAACTTATATCATAGAACCAGAGGATGACTTAATTCTTGCTCTAGCTCAATTCCCTCAATGCCCATCAATTAGGGAATGGCTGAATGGCTGACTTTGATGGATTTGGGTGTTCTCAGCAATATAGTGATCTAAGACAATTCCAAAGACTGATGTGGAAAATGCTATCTACATCTAGTGAAAGAACTATGGAATATGAAGGCAGATCAAAACATACTATTTCATCTACAATAAAACAAACAACAAGCAAACAAAAGCAGGTTATTTCAACAAATGGCCAGAAATCTTGACTTACAAGTTCCCTATAGCTAAAGTTTCCAGGAATTGTGACTTCATTCCCTGAACTTAGATCTAAAAAGGATGCATGAAACCAACCCCAGCCCCATTCAATTTCTGAAAACCATGCTGCATAAGGGAACCAGGGAAATAAACCCCACCTAATTTAGTTTGGCTTCCTGTGTCTTTTCACCATTGAAAGCTAATGTAAAAAATGAGAAAGATGGAGGCACAGAAATTGAGAGAGAGTCAGAGAGAGACATATACAGGGAAAAAGGAAAGACAGAGACAGAGACAGCCAGAGGTAGAGATTATGAGAAACATAGAGACAAGTTATGTCAAAGGCGGGGGGCGGGGGGGACGGGGGGGATGGCGAGGCCGGGGAGGAGAAAGACACATAGGGACGGAGAAAGAATTTTAATAATAGGAAGTTTAGTGATGCAAAGTTTCATCTTTGTAGTCAATGCAAATAGGCTGCTCCAAATCATAGAGAAAGTGAATAGAGAATGATTTCTCCAAGAAGCAGGTCCCTGGCATATGCAGCAAATGTGCCTTTACCTTACAGTATGTTGGCATATTCCAAAAACCCATTATATTTTCTATTGTGGTAGATTAAAAGTTACTGTGACTTACACCAGAATTAATTCATGAACCTTATCATGACATACAATTATTATTCATAATTTATATAGTAATTTTCCCACTCTATTGATAAGTGATTATATAGGTGTGTAGCCAGCATTCTGGTCTATGATTCTTCATTTTTCATCTTGAAAAAACTTCAGCAGTTTAGAGGAAACCCTGAAATCTCTAGTGATCTTGATGGAATAAAAGAAAACTATTTCTTCTTTGGGCCAAATGTACCATTCATTCAGGGCATTCCACAATGTAATTGATAACTAAAACAAAGTGTCCTTATCTCACAATCAACATCTGACAATCTCCCATATAGGTCTCCATTCACTACATGTATTTCAGCTACCTATACAACAGTCTTTCTTCATGAACTCACTGGGACAGTTACTGGCATGCAATATAAGTTTCAGATTGTTAAGATGGTGGACAATTATGTTCATTAAAATTCTATTGTGCCTTTCACACAGTATGTGATCTATGTATGTGTGTGTGTGTGTGTGTGTGTGTGTGTGTGTGTGTGTGTGCATGTGTGTGTATAGATAGATATAGACAGAAAAATGATAGATGATGAGTATGTATCTCAAAGGTTTGGTCCAATTTTAAGCTTCAACAACAACATACTAATTATATATATACATACCTGTGAATGTGTGTGTGTATTTCCTTTGTGATCAGATAAATTTAATAAGATTAACTAAAAAGCATGGATAGAGCATGGCTTAGTGTATAAGATGCTTTGGTTTTTTTTTTCTTTTAGCTTTACTTCTGTATTTACACATCCTGAAAATGCTGTTCCCTACCCCCTACATTTAGGGGCAGACCATGATGTAGGCCCAGCAGGCCCAATTGTATCGTATGCAACCATTTCCCCATTTCTGGGTCAGCCAGGTCCCTTCTCAAGGACCCACTCTTTGTCCTTCATGGGTAGAAGCTCAGAAGCATCTATGTATTCTTGAGATTGTAGATGACAGTCTGCTATCCTCAAAGTCCCATTGAGGACAAAATACTTTCCTCTTATAGAAAATTCTATGTTCCAACTTGCATGCTCAGATGTGTGTGGTGTGTTGACCGGGAGCTGTGGGCTGCAAACTTTCCAACTGATTGAGGAGGAGGGAAGTATGTGGCCGGCACTGGGGGTCCACAGTCATCATGGAGGCCAAAAGCTGCCGTAATGCTGGGGAATGCCTTGGGTTCTGGGGAATGGTGAGCTGGTTCTGTACTGCCAAGGCCACACTGTCCCCTTTCTGGAACACCATGTCATAAGGGCCTTCCCCATACATCATAGCATACAGCACACAACCTAGGGACTGCAGGGCTAGTGCCTGTCGGGAGCCTTCCACTTGGATTCGTGCCTGATTCATGGAACCCAAGTCCATTAACACTGGTTGCCCATCATCTCCAAGGAAAATATTGGTTGGTTTCAGGTCCCTGTGAGCATAACCCTTGGCATGAATGGCCTCTAGGCCTCTGCAAATGCCTAACAGCAGCAGCAAGATTTGATCCTCAGACAGGAAATTGCCTTTGTCTTTCAGCCCTTCTACTTCATTCCATAGTGTACCCTTCTTGAAGAAGGGCAGCAGTAGCCAGGCCTCCTGCTTGGAGCCTCGTTCTGTCAAGCAATAGGCTTCAAGGCGAAGGATATTGGGGTGCTGGAAGAGTCGGTGCATGTCAGCCTCTCGCTGGGCCTCTTCCTGGTCATAATTTACTTGTTTTAATTCCCTATTTTCTTCCTGTCTTTATCATTTCTTCTGGTTTTGAGTTAATTTTAATCTTTGCTCTGAAATTTCAAGGATCTAAATGCACACAAACAGCTGATCCCAAAACAAGTACCATTGTGTTGATTATTCAATTTATTTTTTTGTGATGCTGCTCAATGGTGAACACATTCTTTGAATTACATATTCATAATAAACAGTCAGAAGAAAGTCTTCTCTTTCTTTAAGTGTTTGGTTACTTACTTTTCTTAATCCTGAATGAATTATGTAAATCGGAATTTGTCGAATGGCCTGACCTGAAAAATAATCACTAAGGTGTGATATAAACTTGGAAATACCCTCAGTGGACTTCCCTCAAAGATCACTACTTATATATATTCTACTTTAAAATTCATATGTCAGTTATTAAGATATAAATACAAATGGGAAATATATCAAATTTGCAGCTGATACAAGATGCAAGTAGTGAAAAAATTAGGAATCAAAGTAATAGCTTCATAACTCCCACTTTGTCTGTCATCATGCCTTTGTTCATCTTAACATATACTTCTAAACCACGGAAATCAATTGTTTATACTACTTCTGCTACAAACTACAAATCATTGTTTTCTGGAATTCAAAGTTATATTTGCATTTTTAATGTTTAAACAGGTAATGTTTATATATTAGATGCTATTCTGAGAAATTTATGAAAGAATATGAGATCACTGTTATTTATCAGGAGAGATACCTGTAAATTCCATGCTTCACCAGATCTCTCTCTCTCCCTCTCCCTCTTCCTCCCTCTTTCCCCTTCTCTCTTTCTCTCTCTCTCCCCTTCCTCTCTCTCTGTATCTCCCTCTTTGTCTCTCTTTTATCTCTCTCTATATCTTTGTCTATTTATCATCTCTCTCTCTCTCTCTCTCTCTCTCTCTCTCTCTCTCTCTCTCTCTCTTTCTCTCTCTCTTTCTCTCACTGAATTTTTCACATTAAAGCAATAAAGCTGTAGACTTCATGTTGTTTTAGAATATCTGAAATGAAATTGAAAATAGTGTGAGTGCAAGATAATTTGACATATTGCTCAATCAAGAAATTCTGATTAACAGGTATTCCCCACACATTCAAAATATGTGTAACCTTCATTTTATATCTAATACTAGGCACAGTACCTAGCTCATACTGGGTGTTTAATAAATGCTTGTTGATTTGACTTAACTTTTTCTCTAGTATGCTACCTTCCTTTCTAGCCTCTCTAGATACATGTAAAACTTAATAGCTTAATTTCTAAGGCCATAAATGAACTCAAAACTCTACTCCCAATTTATTTCTCATTCAACTTACTGACTTCCTATGGCTGACTAATCATAGTAAAGTCACCATGAGCTTTCTATTGGCAAAATGTCTATAATGTCATGCATTGTTAAGCAATTGAATTAACCCATACTTGATTCAGTATTGACGGAGATCAGAGACACTTTGAAAATCCACTAATGATGACTCCAGTGGTATGTAGCTTTTACTTTTCCTTTTGATTAAAATCTCCTGACTTAGACCATTGCTAAGCACAGAACTCTATGTCTCCTAATCAACTAAAAATGACCTTGAGAAGGAGCACAACCAAAGTAATATATTCTTCCTTTCAACTCTTACAAAATGTTGTTGATGCAAAAATAATTTTCTTTATTCATTTCAAATTAATAAAACTGACTCTTGAGGCATGGAACTTTAAAAGAGCTTTCTATCCCCTTCTGTAGAATGAGTGGATTTTCATTCAATAGAACATTCATTGATTCAGAATATCATGAGTCAAGATAGCATAATGTAATGAAGGATTGATAATACTACTAGACTAGGGACTGGTCAGACCACATCAAATATTATTCTGTGCTGGAATTCACATTTTAAGGACATAAATGAATTAGAAATTCTCCAAAGTGCCTTATGTTGGAAAGTCTAAAGGTAATTAATTCCTTCTGAGGATTAATGAACATAAACAGCATATTTAACTTAGAGAAAAGAATAGTCGAGGGAAGAGAATATGAAGAATAGGAAGAACTACTTTGCCTGATGGCAAAATTAGGGGAAATGGGAAGAGGTTTCAGTAAGGTAAATATAATCTCTATACAAGGGTCAAGGTGGTGGAAGAGGGACTTTCTTATTAATTATCCAGAAATGGGATAGGCTACATCAGCATAAGAATAGTAGGTAGTTAATAAATGCTTGTTGGTTATTTACTTGATGTTCTCCTCACTTACGTTATTAAGCAAAGTCTGGATTACTAGCTGTCAGTTATATTGTTGATGGCATATTTTTTTTTCCCAAAATAGATTGAACTAGATATTCTTTATGGTCCCTTCCAACTTTGAAATTCTGTGATTTTTTTAGTGGAGAATTTTTGAGATAGTGGCTGGTGGAGATATCACTGTTGTGTACCATAAAATAACAGCATATGAGCAATTTGATGAAACTTGTCCTGGATCTCACCCAACATTATTATGAAGGTGAAGAAACTAAACAGAAGTCAAAGGACCTGCTTTAAATACACACATACACACACACACACACACACACACACACACACACACACATATATATATATATATATATATATATATATATATATATATATACTTAATAGTTGAAGTAGGTTTAGGGCAAAGGCAACTTCATTTTGAATCTAAGTTACTACTTCTACCATACAATGCTGAAAAGTCATGGTAAACATTTAAACACGTTTTATACTAGAAAATACAAACAATAAAATGCTATCAGGTGTTTTACTACTGCTAGGTGAGTTTATTACTACTAGGTTAGTGTAATGTCTTAATTCATGCACATGGTATTAATCAGTTAGTCAATAAGAAGTTATTATGTTCATATTATGTTTCAGACACTGTTGTAAGAGCTGGGCATACAAAGATGACTGTCCCTGCTTTCAAAGATCTCATAGTATAATTAGGGATACAATATGAAGATATGTAAGTATAACATTCTAACTCTTTCTCAAGTTTTATCAATTGCAATTAGATTAATTTAAATATTCTCTAAGTACTTTAATTGGCTACATGGATATTCAATTTTAATATTTTTATATAACAAAATAATTTAACTGAATATGTGTGATTATTTGTATAGGGAAATATGTCTATCTACATATCAATTTCTATATTTTACTATGCATTAGGTACTCTACATCAGGCTAGAATAATTTACCAAAAGATATGAACTCTTAAACAATATTATTAGTAATCTTTAGAAAAGTTGTTAAACTTCTTAATCAAAGATTGGAAAACAATGATAATATCTGTCAAATTGGCAAATTATTAAGTAATAACAATTTAAAATAAGAAATTTGTTTATTGTTTAGTTGAATAGAAATAAGAATACTCAATCTTTGATGTGATTGAAAATTTGTATTTTTTCGTGGGAAAAATGTGATATTACATTGTTATGAAAATCATTATATCTTAAATCCACATTGAGGATGTATGCTGATTATGTTCCTGCTTACTACTACTTCTTTGCAAGGTTAGCGTTTAGAACAAAATACTAAATAGTGAAAGAAGATAAAAAAAAATAAGATGATTATTCTCTTTAAAATGTTATGAATTTTTTCCCCATTTCTCTAATGGCTGAAGCTTGATGTGAAATGCAGAATAAACAATATTATTTTGGCATATCAAATAACCAAGTATCATGGTGAGTCATTCTGCTAATGTGTGATTTTAGTTGAATTGGAGACCTCAAATTTAAAACAAACTAAATTACTATGTTTTATTAAAATTGTTAGATTAAAAAATCACACAATAAAAGATCTCTCTCACTATTTTAAATTGCTTTTACAAATTAAAATTCATTTTCTAGAAACTAGTTATTTAAAACTGGCAATTATAAAATTGCAATTAAATTCAAATGAACAGTAAGTTAAAGATAATATCGTATTCATTAATGTCATTAATTTTTTATCTCTTGGGATCTCACAATGCAGTAAAAATATCTTTAGCATTGCATTATTACCATTTCACATAGACTCATGGGACTATTAGCTAACAAAACTTTCTTATAAATGCCATACAAAGGAACAGCATTATAGGTAACTACATTGAAAAGATATTAATCTCACTTAAAAATAGAACTATCCCATTGTTTATATCAAAATAGTTATTGGATCAAAAGTTCTCTAGTAAAATTAAAAGTTGGAAGTGACCTTAGAGATTGTCTAGTCCTATTCCTTCACTTAATAAATGAAAGAAAACTGAGGGTACAATTAAATGAGTTATTCAAGGATATATGAGTGATAATATTGTAGGTCTGGGATGCAAATCCCTGTAAAAATTCCTCTAAATACAGGACTAAAATCATACTACAACACAGAGACACAGATTCAGAAAATCTTAGAAATAATTCCTGTTGGGAGCAGAGCTAAGGTGGTGGAGAAAATGCAGAGACTCAACAGAGATCTCCCAAATTTCCCTTACAAACAACTTTAAATAACACCACAAAACAAATTCTGGAGTGGCAGAACACACAAAAAGACATAGTGAAACAAAGTTCCAGCCCAAGAAAACAAAGAAGGTTGGCAAGAATGGACTGGGTGTTTTTTAAAAAACTTATTTATGTTTTAGTTTTTAATTTTCAGCATTCACTTTTATAAGATTCTGAGTTTTAATTTCCCCCTCCCTCACCTCTCCCCTTCCCAAGACAGCATGTAATATGATATAGACTACACATGTACAATCATATTAAACATATTTCCACATTAGTCATGTTGTGGTATAAGAATCAGAACAAAAGGGAAAAACCATGAGAAATAAATAACAAACAACAAGCAAGGAGAAAATAGTTTGCTACAATTGGCATTTGGATTCATTAGTTCTTTCTCAGCATTTTCTTTCATGAGACTTTCAAAATTGTCTTAGATGATTGCAATGCAGAGAAGAGCTAAATCTATCAAAGTTGGTCATTAAACAATGTTGTTGCTACCGCGTACAATGTTCTCCTGGTTCTGCTCACTTCATTCAGCATCAGTTCATGCAAGTCTTTCCAGGTTTTTCTTAAATCCACCTGCTCATCATTTCTTATAGAACGATAGTATTCCATTACATTCATATACCACAACATGTTCAGCCATTGCCCAATTGATGGGCATTCCCTCAATTTTCAATTCTTTGCCATCACAAAAAGAACAGCTAAAATGTGTGGGTCCTTTTCACTTTTTAATGTATCTTTGGGATACAGATCTAGTAGCTGTAATGCCAGATCATATAGTATATGCGATTTTATAGCTCTTTGGGCATAGAACCAAATTGCTCTCCAGAATTGTTGAATCAGTTCACAACTCCATCATCAATGCATTAGTGCTCCTATTTTCCCACATCTTCTCCAGCATATATCATTTTCTTGTTTTGTCATGTTAGCTAATCTGATAGATGTGATGTGGTACCTCAGAGTTATTTTAGCTTTACTGTGTTCATCTATCTGCTTAAAATGTGTTTCTTCTCTTCAACATATTGCATGATTATGGTTTTTAATCCACTCTGCTATCCACTTCTGTTTTATGGGAGAGTTCATCCTTTTCATATTTACAGTTATGATTATTAACTGTTTTTTTCTCTATTCCCTATCTCTCCCCTCTCCCCCATTTATACTTTTCTTCCTCATTTAAACCTCCCCCTCCTCACTAGTGTTTTGCTTCTGATCACCATTACCTTCAATCTGCCCTCCTTTTTATCAACACCACTCCCTTTCCCTTCCTACTTTCGTATATAGTAAGATAAATTTCTATACATGACTGAATGTGTATGATGATAGATAAATTTAATTTATTGATCTGAAAACTGCTTGTTCATATCCTTTGATGATTTATCAATTGAGAAATGACTTTCAGTATTAGAAATTTTACTCAGTTTTCTATAAATTTTGGAGGAGAGTCTTTTATCAGAGACGCTGGCTGAAAAAGTTGTTGCCTTTCATGTCTTTCTTCATTTTTCTTCTACCTCTCTTATTTGCCTTTTAAAATCCTCTTTTGCCTATTTCATGGCTGTTAACGTTGAGCACTCTTGCTAGAGCACAGGGGATACTACCCAAGGCTTCTTGTGTGGGGTACCAGGGACATGGTGTGCCAGTAAGGCAAAATGGGCTTAGTTTAACGGGTGCCCTTGAGGAGTTTGGCTTTTGTTTACGGTGAAAGTACTTTCACCTGTTAAATGCTAAGCCCCAGGCCCAAAGCCCTATCAGGTGTGAAA
>JAQQSZ010006639.1:0-13533 GCA_028646595.1 Phalanger gymnotis
ACTGGGGAACAGGACAACCAGAATATATGCCATGTTGGAGTGGGGGGGAGGGTAGAAATAGGGAGAAAATTTGTAATTCAAACTCCTGTGAAAATCAATGCTGAAAACTAAATATATTAAATAAAAAAAATTTAAAAAAAGAAAATAATTCTTTAAAAATTAGAATTGGACAAGCAGAAGCTAGCGATTTCATGAGACATCAAGAAACAATATAACAAAATTGAAAGAATGAAACAAATGTATAAAAATTTGAAATATCTCATTTGAAAAACAACTTACCTGGAAAATAGATTGAGAGGAGATAATTTAAGAATTTTTGGACTACAAGATAGCCATGATCAAAAGGGGAGCCTAGACATTGTATTTCAAGAAATCATCAAGGAAAACTGCTCTTATATCTTGGAACCTGAGGGTAAAATCTACTGATTACCTCCTGAAAGAGATCTTGAAATGAAATCTCAGGAATATTATAGCCAAATTCCAGAACTTCCAGGTTAAGAAGAAAAATATTGCAAATAGCCAGAAAGAAACGATTTAAATATTGTGGAGCCACAGTCAGGATCACACAAGATTTAAAGTTTCCACATTAAAGGGATGGAAGGCTTATAATATGATATTACAGAAGGCAAAGGAGTCAAGATTACAACCAAGAATCACCTACACAGCAAAACTGAGTATAATCCTTCAGGGGGAAAATGGATATTTAGTGAAATGGAAGACTTTCAAGCATTCTTGATAAAAAGACCAGAGCTGAATAGAAAAGTTGACTTTCAAATACAAGACTCAAGAGAAGCATAAAAAGGTAAACAGGAAAGAGAAAACATGAGTCTCAAGAAGGTAAAGCTGTTTATATTTTACATGGCAAAATGATACTTGTAACTTCTAAGAACTTTCTCATTATTAGAGTAGTTAGAAGTATAAATAGACAGAGGACATAGGTGTGAATTGAGTATGGTAGGATGATATCTAAAAAATAAAATTAAGATGTGAGAGAGGAATGTACTGAGAAAAGGGGGAAGGGAGAGGTAGAATGAGGTAAATTATCTTACATAAATGAGGCACAAAAAAGCTTTTACAGTGGAGGGGAAGACAGGGAGGTGACGGACATTGGAACTTGCTCAAAGAGGGAACAACACAGGCCTTTGGTGGGGGTTATGGAAATTTATTTTACCCTACAGGGAAGTAGGAGTAGAAGGGGATAACAGAAGGGGAGGGGCTGATGGAAGGGAGGGTGGGTTGGTGGCTGCAGTGGCCAGAAAATAGATAGGGTAAAGGGGGAGGGGAAGGGGGAGGGGAATAGAATGTAGGGAAATACACAGTTAGTTATCTTAACTGTGAAAATTTTTTATGGCAAATATCTGATAAAGGCCTCATTTCTCAAACATATAGAGAATTGAGTCAAATTTATAAGAATACAAGTCATTCCCCAATTGGTAGTCAAGAGATATGAACAGGTGGTTTTCAGATGGAAAAATCAAAGTTATCTATAGTTACACAAAAAGTTCTAAATCATTATCGATTAGAGAAATGCAAATTAAAACTCTGAAGCACTACCTCACACTCATCAGATTGGCTAATATGACAGAAAAGGAAAATGATAAATGTTGGAGAGGATGTTGGAAAATCGACACACTAATGCACTGTTGGTGGAGTTGTGAACTTATCCAACCATTCTGGAGAACAATTTGGAGCTACATCCAAAGGGCAATCAAATGCGTACCCTTTGACCCAGCAATACCACTACTAGATCTATATCCCAAAGAGATTTAAAAAAAAAAGAAAAAGGACCTGTATGTACAAAAACATTTATAGCAGCTCTTCTTGTGGTGGCAAAGCATTGGAAATTAAGGGGATGCCCGTCAATTGTGGAGTGGCTGAACAAGTTGTGGTGTATGAGTGTAATGGAATACTATTGTACTATAAGAAATGATGAGCAGGAGGATTTCAGAAAAACCTGGAAAGACTTGTGTGAACTGATGCAGAGTGAAATGAGCAGAACCAGGAGAACATTGTACACAGTAACAGCCACAGTGTGCCATGATTAACTATGACTGACTTCAGCTCTTCTTAGCAATACAATGATCCAAAGGACTCACATGAAAAATGCCTTTCACCTCCAGAGAAAGCACTGATCTTGTCTGAATGCATATCTAAGCAGAGTTTTTTATTTTCTTTATTTTTCTTTTGGTCCATGTTTTCTTTCACAACATGACTTAATATGGAAATAGGTTTTGCATGACTGCACGTGTATAACCTATATCAAATTGCTTGCCTTCTCAATAACGGGGCAGGGGAGGGAGAGAAAGAATTTTGAACTCAAAAAAATGTTAAAAAATTGTTTTTACATGTAATTGGGAAAAAAAGAAAATATTCTTAAAAGAGCGCCTGAAAACCCCAGAACAGATCCTGAAAAGAGACAGAAGAATAAGTGTTGAAGAGTTGTGAGAAGCTCAGTCTGAGAGGTCTGGGGTCCCAGAGAAGAGAAGTGGGGAGATGGGGAGGAGCCTTGGAGCTCATCATATTTGTCAAGGTAGCAAACTGAGGCTCATCTACTAAGTGTCTCCAGCACACGTCACCAAAAAAGATTAAAGAGCATGCGAAGTCCTTAGACAAGAGATGATGACAGCTGTTTTCTATCACTACCAATGAGCTAATGAGAGGAAATGCTGATCAAGCCTGTGGGACCTCAGAGAAAGAGAGTGAGGAACATGAAATGGTTTGTCCAGGGTCATGTAGCTAGTTAGTGGATATGAACTTGGGATATCCTGTCTCCAAGCCTCAGTGTCTACCCACTGAACCACCCAGATGCCTAAATAGATTCTGAGATTCCACTACCGCTGTTCTGCTCAGCCTCAGAGGACAGACTAAGGAACTGGGCAGGGGGGAGGGGAGGGGGGAAGGGCGGCGGCAAAAGCGGCAGAGACAGCTTTAGGCTAGAGGCAGGAAATCATTCCTAACCATGAGAGCTGTCCACAAGGGGAGTGGTTGGTCTTTGGACATTCCCCATCACTGGAGGCCTTCAAGCAGGGTGGCGAGTGCCCACTTACTGAGCATGTGGCAGGGGAGGTGCCAGTAAGGACTTAGTCCACAGTGAGAGAAATGATTAATAACTAACACTGTGGGGAGATTCAGAGCTCTCTTCTTCCACAGTCCTGATTTTAAGTTCAGTCTCTTGGAGGACATTACAGATAAAGAGATTGAATTAACTTTGCTGACCTTGGGCAGACTCCACCCAACTCTTCCTCCACCTTAATCTGAGGTGGAAGCCCACTGAGTTCTACTCAAGCTGGAGTGGAGAGTGTTCTTTTTGTCCAGATAGCCCAAGGCTGGGAGACATGAGGATGGTTACATCCGCCCCTCATCCAACACTCACTCTTCCAAAGGGCATATAGACTGGGAGCCGGCTGTCATGGTTCTATTTGGTCTATTGCTTGACAGGATGCCATGACTTGCAAGTGAATTGGATTTAAGTGAGGGAGGGCTGTGCCAGGTCACCAGCCTTGCTTTCTCCTCCAGTGCCATCTGGGTCCAGTGGCATCAGGATGACTAGAAATGACCCCGTCTTTGGTCTGAGAGAGATGGCCAAACGCTCAACCTTTTATTAATGACCTGCTGGCCTTATTAATAACAAGGTTGAATTACCTTGGAATTATGCCTCTCGAATCTTTTTAATTGTCACAATACCATCCTCTGGAGTTGCCCCAAAAGGCCCTACAGAAACGTGAGATGCCATTGAGTACAGACTCAGTTCGGCAGTCCAGATGCCATAGTTCCCAAGATTTCACGAGCTCCAAGAACTAGTTGAAAATCCCTCAAAGCTTCCCAAGGGATGAAAGCGACACACGGAGTAGGCCAGGCTTGTTTCCATGACTGTTGATCACAGATGTTAGACATAAAAGACAGAAATCAAAGAGAGAGTGGATACTGGCAAGCTGGCATCCTTGGTGGTGGCCACAGAGCCACGCCTGGCTCTCCCACAGTCCAGATGAGGCAGCTCTTTGGGGCAGCAGTCACGCATTGCTGGCCCATGGAGGCAGGGGGCAGGGCTTGCTCTCATCCTATTTTCTCTTTGGTTCCTTCAATGATTCTGCTTGGTCATGTGTTTGGTCATTTTGTGTATATTTAGCACAGGGCCATATAGCAAGCACTTAATAAAGGCTTATTGACCTGACTTAACTGTATTTCTTCTCTCTCCTGTCTAACTTTCAGGTGTTCTTGTTGTCTCCACCATTGAGCTGTAAGCTCCTTGTCTCTCTATCCTCAGCACAGGACCTGGCACACAGCAGGTGCTTAATAAGTGCTTGTGGATCATTTTTTACAGCATCCACTTGATACATTTGGGGTGAGGGAAGCTAAGGATGCCTTGTCAGCCCTTTCTTATAGAGACAGAACCAATTCTGACAGTGGTCGTTGGTAGACACCAAGAGACCCAACTTCCTTCTGCTTCTGGCTTCTTGGACTCACCCCAGGGCTGTGACAGGTGCTATAGGTCTGCCTGGGCCCCCTGCTCCTGGCCCCCCTTGTATTCCTGGGCATAGCCCCATCAGGAGGTTGCCCCCTGCAGCCCTGGATCCCAGCCCCATCAGCTCCCTGCCTGGCCACTCGTGATGGAAATGTTCATCTTCATTGGTACCTCTCACCCGTCCCTCCTTGGATGCTCCAAGTTACCTGTAATGAGCTCCCACTCCCACTCCCCTTTACTTTGCCCTGCCTGGAAGAAGTGAAGCTGGACTCAGGCACCTGGGAACTTGGCAGCATCCCCTTGCCTCCCACCCCTGCTTCCTCTGGCTCTTAGAAGCTGTGAACTGCTCTGAACACCAGCTGAGCTCAGATGGGCTCCACGAGTCACTCCCTCGAGGACCTCTCCCCCTAGAGCAGTTCGTAACTAGCCAGACTTCCCTCCCGGGGCCAAGGAATTTCCATCTGCTCAGAACAATTAATGAGACCAATGTCATCGAGAGGAAAAGTCTGCACAACAGCAGAGTCCCAGGGAGGAGTTCTTCACTGGGCACTGTCAGACTTGGTGGCCCAAGACAGGTCAGCAACTCCCCCTCTCTCCTCATCTTCCACCTCCATTCTCATCTCTGTCCCTGCTTGCCTTCTAGTCTTGTGGGGCCACAATACTCATGACAGCAAGTGATAGGAGGAGGTCAGGCCAGGGGCTGTGTATGCAGGAGAAAGTCCTCCACAACAAGTCTGGGAACTGGGGGACTCAGTGATTCCCAGCCTTGGGATGGTTACTGGAGCCTCTGGCTCTCCAGGCTTCTTCCAAAGCATGATGCCAATGGAAGCCAGAAGGAATGGGCTGGTTTCCTTTGTCTCAGTGTCCCTAGACCTTAGAATGGGGCCAACTTATGGGGAGCATCTAAGAACTGCTGGGGGATTAATTGTTCCTCTAAAGGACCCCATATCCTTAGGTCTGCGCCAGGCTCATTCCAACACCTTTTAATGTCACTAATCAGTCGGGGCTGACTCTTGATGGAGAGAAGAGAGCAATGCCATTGAGCAGAGGGAGTGCAGGGCAGCAGGGGCAGTGGGCAGAGAGCCAGCCTTGCAGTCAGGAAACCCCAGGCTCCAGCTCTTCCTCTGCTACATGCTGGGTGGGTAACCCTGGGCAGGTCACCATAGCTCCCACTGCCCCAGGCTGCTCTGACCTGCACTGGAAGGGAGGCTTCCCCATAGTTCTCTACACCAGGGAAATCCCAGGTGTGCCACCTCCCCCACCCCTGGGCACTGACCAAAAAGGGCAAGACCCTTCTTGAGTCTTTGGCTCCCCCTGTGTGAGCATAGACCATTGGCTTCCCACATCCCAGCCACTGCCCCTTGTCGTGGAAGGCACTGTGTTCCCATAATCAGAAGAGGGGAGGCCGGGCATCTGTCCCACTGGCTGCCTGAGCCGGCTCCTCAGGACTTAGCAGGTGGCTGGGGAAAGCCCACCTGGGGCTTCCCAGCTGATACGGACTAGAGTTAGTGGGCAGTCCAAAGGGGTCTGCACCTCGCCTTCCTCAGTGCGAGCAACAGCAAGGGTGCGAAGAGGCCAGGGGCATTGAGAGACCCCCTACCTCATCTGTCTCTGTTCCACATTCCTCATCTGCTCCCTCCTACCTCCATCTCCCCCCAACCCTGCCTCCCACCTCCCGAAGAATGAAACTGGAGCAGCAGCAGCAGCAGCAGCAGCAGCAGCAGCAGTAGTAGTAGTAGTCACAGCAATAGAACAGCTGCTGCCCTGAAAGTCTCACAGGCCAGGTCATCAAGGTGTTTGTCACTTGATAAATGGGACAGTATGTGGGGGCGAAGGTCTGGGTGAGGGTCTGTACTTGTGAGCTCACGCCCCCCATGCCCTTTGGGTGATCTCATCTTGGATTTTCAGAGGTTGGGGTTCCATGACCCAGAGCATTGTGCCTCACCAGAAGAACATGGGCTTTTTCTTCCACAAAATCCATAGACTGGAAAAGGTTTAATTCCACAAAAGATGGAGAATCTCAAGCTGAGTAAACATCACCATCAGCTCATGAAAACACTCAGCCTCAGCCGGCAGCCTCTAGTTCATGGGTGGCTGATGGAGGTGCGTGTGTGCTGGGGATGGGGACAGCAGCCACATGTCTGGTGGGAAAATGGCCGCCCATTCAGCTCTGTGGGCAGTAATGCTTTAAAGTCCTGCAGACATGGAGCTTAGAGGCCGCATTTCCTGGGCTTTCCTGAAGAAGAAGACTCCTGCATCCTAGCTCTGAGATTTTGACCTCCATTGGCATCACATACACACACACACACACACACACACACACACACACACACACACATACACTTGCTCGCTCACTCACTCACTCACACCCAGCCACCTCCACACTTCACACTGATGGTCACACCTACACTCCTGCTCACACCTCACACATACTGCACAAACACTCAGAACTGACTCACACTCCTAACTCACTTACATTGCCCTGTACTTATAACTCAGATGGGCCCTTCTACCAGGACACACCTACATTCCCATGTACTCAGACACATGCTCGTGTTCACATACAACTCACACACTCACCCTCGTACATTCACAATTCACATAAACTTCTGCTCACACATACATTCACACACCTATCTGTTCATGAATGCTCACATACTCACATTCATGTGTGCACACTCACTCACACTCACATTCTCCTTTGCCATCCTGAGCTGATCCCAAATCCTCCTTCGGCTCCACTGGGAATTGGAGACCCTGGCAGAGGTTCATTGCTAGCAGTAATGGTAGGGGGGAAGCCTCCCCTTCTGGTACAAAAGGGCTAAACATGAAGGAACTAGGGCTCTGTGAGGGCTTTGGCTTAATCCTAATTCTCCTTGCCCTCTCTGAGTCTCTGATACTGGATAGCATTCTCTCTTCTTCCATACTCTCCTCTCTCTAGGTTTTGGAGACACCCCTCTCCTAGTTCTCCTCCTCCTTCTCTGACTGCTCCTTCTCTGTCTCTTTTGCTGGATCCTTTTTCAGATCACCCTGTAGTTGTCCCTCAAGGTTCTGTCCTGGGCTCTCTTCTCTTCTTCCTCTAGACTACTTCCCTTGGGGATCTCATCAACTCCCTTGGATTTAATGACCATCTCTATGCTGAGGATTCTCAACCCTTACCTTTCCTGGCCCAAACTCTCTGCTGACCTCTGATCCCTGACTGCCTTTCTAACATCTCAAACTGGACATCCAGTAGCATCTTAAAGTCAGTATGCCCAAAACAAAAGTCATTAACTTTCCCCCTAAACCCTTCCTCCTTCTCCCTTTCCAATACTGCTGAGGACAACACCCTTCTCCCATCCCTCAGGCTCCCCACCTAAGAGTCACCGGACCTCCCCCCTTATCCCCTGCCCAGATCCAATATAGTGCCAAGGCCTGCCAATTTCACCTCAGCAGCATCTCTCCTCTAACACTGCTACCCTGCTGGTGTGGGTCTTCATCCCCTCACACCTGGACCATGGTTATAGTTGCTGGGGTAGGGGGAGGGATGGGGTTGCCTGCTTCCAGTCTCTTCCCACTTCAGTCCATTCTCCACTCAGCCACTAAAGTGATTTCCTGAAGGTTCAGGTGGGACCGTGTCATTCCCCCATTCAATGAACCCCAGGGGCTCCCTATCACCTCTGGGATCTAACACAAAATGCTCCGTTTGGCAACCAAAGCCCTTCATCATCTTCCTCCCTCTTTCCAGTCTTCTTATACCTCGCCAGTGCCCCAAGAGGCTGACTCTCCATCCCTGGGCTCAGGGCATCTTCTTGGGCATCCCCCAGGTCTGGAAGGTCTTCCTCCTTCACTCTAACCACTGACGTCCCTGGCCTCCTCCAAGCACCTGCAGAAATCCCGCCTTCTCCAGGAAGCCTTCCCTAGCCCCTCTTAATTCCAGGGCCTTACCACTGTTATTTCCTCTTTGTCCCATATGCAATTCACTCTGTACATATTTGTTCTTTCCCCCATTGGACTGGGAGCTCCTTGAGGGCACGGCCTGTCTTTTACCTTTGTGTGTGTCCCCAGTGCTTAGCACAATGCCTGGCACACAGTAGGTGCTTAATAAATACTTATTAACTGTCTGACATGATGCCCCCCACCCCTATCCTTTTCTAATCGGTCATACACATACCTGTTTGATCCATTTTCTGCTTCTTCATGCCTGAAAGTCATTGTTGGGAGTGTGCTCCAGGCTGCTCATGGCTCCCTCTGTATCTGGGCTTTGACCTTGGACGGGTAGCCCAGGGCAGGCAAAGGAATGGGGGGCCTGTGCTCAAGGCCAGGGACTCACACCTTAGTTCTCCCACCTAGTCCTAGAATGACCTTCCAGGAGATTCTATACTGCTCTGGACTGAAGCCTCCTTTGTTGTAAAGCCAGTCAGGTGGACCACATGAGCACCCAATCTACTGTCCCACAAGCTCCCATGAAGCCAGAGCTAAGGACTCCATGTATAATAGATGGATTTTCAGTGCTTGTTAGAAGAGTGTTAATAAGCCTTCATATCAATGAAACCAAGGTGGAGAGGACCTCAGGTTGGTTAGCTTTTCCTCATTTTCTCCTATATTCCTCCCTTCTCTCTCCCTCCCTCATTTCCTTCCTCTCCTCCCTCCTTCTTCCCTACCTCCTTTCTTCCTTCTTCTTTCTTCCCTCCCTACTCCCCCCTCTTTCTCTTCTTCCTCTCTTTCACTTCCTCCCTCCCTCCCTCCCTTTCTTCTTTCTTTCCTTCCTTCCTTCCTTCCTTCCTTCCTTCCTTCCTTCCTTCCTTCCTTCCTTCCTTCCTTCCTTCCTTCTCACTATAGCAGCCACCCATTAAAGGCCCGGGGGCTAAGAATTTATATGATAACAGCAGTGGTTTATGGAAATTAATCAGTCTTGCAGAATTAACTGCCCAGGAAGGTTAGACCACTTAGAAGGAGGAAGTGTAAACATGTAAGAATTCCTAGCTACTGAGTTTCTAGGTCGCTGCTGGACGGGGTCAATGGGCCTTCTTGCCCTTTGCTAAGTCCCAGGACATTCTCACACTCCTATATGAAATCATTGTCCTTGAATGGTACCTCTCACCCAGTGCCCCCAGAGCCCTTTGCAAACTGCTGTGAAAGGACATCTCGGAGGCCAGAGGGGCAATGTGCTCATTTCCGTTGCTCAGATAAATTAAGGCCATGGGAGACTGAATGAATTCCCCTCAAAGAGCACAGTGGTGATGGGGAACAAATTAGGATCTGAAGGCCGTGAGAAGAGCTGAGCAAAGCTAAGTACCTACAGGCTTCCCAAGGCTCACGAGTGTCAGTTGGCTTCCCACCCTAAACCAGACTGGGAAATCTTCATGACCCATCCATCCCTGAGGATTGACTCAATGAGAAGGGAGCGAGTTTTGGGGGCTGAGGAAGGTCTCTGTGGGGAAGACAGAACAGTGGAAGTGCTGCTTTTGGCCTCAGGGAGTGTACAGTCACATGGAGAAGCCCCAACAACCCCCACAGGCCAACACAAGATTAAGTTTATTAACCACCTACTAAAGGCCAGACCCTGGGGTGAGCACCAGGGGTACAAAACTAGGAATGCTGCAGTCCCTCCTCTCAGAAAGCTTGAATTATAAATGGAAGGTGGATGGAGAGGGGAGAGGCTGGTCAGGGCTATCAGCCATTGGCTGTTACAATAGTCCAGGTGAGGGATGAGCAGGGTTTGGACCAAAGTGGTGGCTCTGTGGGTGGGAGCATAGATGGATGACTGAGATGGTGTTGAAGGACAGAAATGACTTGGTGGTGGATTGAATATGGGGGAGGGTATGATGGAAGGAGAAGAGTGAAAAAAGCCACAATGCTTTGGAGCCTGGTTGATCAAAGGAGGTGGTGCCCAGAAGGAGAGGGTTTGTAGAGAAAGCTACTGAGCTTGGGTCAAGGCATGATGAGTTTGGGCCCCTAGTGGGATGTCAGGATCAAGTAACTGGAGGTGCCGGACAGGACTTTGAAGAAGCTGGGGTAGGGAATCTGGGAACATCTGCATAGAGCTAATCACTGAACTCATGGGGCTGATGGACCTAAGTGACCCTCTGGAGATGCAAAAATGTGCCATGAATTGAATCCATCTAGACCGTCAGACCATTTGACAATACATCTCATGCCAGCCCACATAAATTATCAGCATTTCTACATATTGCCAACAAAGCCCAGCAGCAAGGGACAGAAATTCCATTTAAAATAACTGTAGACAATATAAAATACTTGAGAGTCTACCTGCCAAGCAAAACCCAGGAACTATGTGAATACAATCATGAAACACTTTTCACACAAATAAAGCCAGATTAAAACGATGTGTCAGTAATTCGAAATGGGCTCCTTAGTACTTGGTTTAAGGGGTGCCCTTGAGGAGTTTGGCTTTTGTATACCTTGAAAGTACTTTCACCTGTTAAGTTCTAAGCCCCAGGCCCAAAGCCCTATCAGGTGTGAAACCTGTGTGGGCGTAGATTAATGACTTAAGAGGGGCCAACTCGGGAACCAATGGTCTCTGGTTGAGGTGGGGCTTAAGAACGCCAGAGGCTTGGCTGCGAGGAGAGGGGAGAAACTACAGCTGAAAAAAGCCGAAGCAGAGCCGATCCGATCTGCGTGTGAACCCAGAAGTTCGAGCAAGGACTTGAGGCCAGTGAATATGATTTATGCCATCTTATTTTTCTGTGGCCTTCTGGCTACTCTTGTGAGGCGGGCCTACTGGGCCTGAAGGCTTGTGATCACAATATTGGAATGGGGAGGTTGGTTCGCTAATTTGTCTCTGTGGGCCTTGAATAAATTTTTTGATGCCTTCTGCTTAGAGAATTCTATATACCTTGCGATTTTGAACCATTCAGATATATATATGATCCTTTTTGAGATCATAAATTCAGCCTTCCTACTACAAACGATTGGAAAAAATATCAATTGCTCATGGGTAGGCTGAACCAATATAATAAAAATGACAATTCCAGCAAAATTAATTTTCTTATTCAGTGCCATACCAATCAAACTACCAAAATATTATTTTATAGAGCTAGGAAAAATGACAACAGAATTCATCTGGAAGCACAAAAGGTCAAGAGTACCAAGGAAACCATTTGACAAATGGTCAAAATATATGAACAGGCAACCTTTTCAGATGAAGAAATTAAAGCCATCTGTAGTCACATGAAAAAATGCCCTAAATCACTATTGATTAAAGAAATGCAAATCAAAACAACTCTGAGGTACCACATCACACCTATCAGATTGGCTAATATGACAAAACAGGAAAATGATAAATGCTGGAGAAGATGTGGGAAAATTGGAACACTAATGCATTGTTGGTGGAGTTGTGAACTAATTCAACAATTCTGGAGAGCAATTTGGACCTATGCTCTAAGGGCTATAAAATTGTACATACCCTTTGACCCAGCAATATCACTTTTAGGTCTGTCTCCCAAAGAGATCATAAAAATGGGAAAAGGACCCATACGTACAAAAATATTTATTGCAGCTCTTTTTTGTGGTGGCCAAGAACTGGAAATTGAGGGGATGTCCATCAGTTGGAGAATGGCTGAACAAGTTGTGGTGTATGAATATAATGGAATACTATTATGCTATAAGGAATGATGAGCAGGCAGACTTCAGAAAAACTTGAAAAGACTTACATGAACTGATGTTGAGTGAAGTGAGCAGAACCAGGAGAATATTGTACAGTTACAGCCACATTGTGCAGTGACTAACTTTGATAGACTTATTTCTCCTTAGCAGTGCAAGAATCTAAGACAACACCAAAAGACTCGTGATGGAACATGGTGTCCACATCTAGAAAAAGAACTATGGAGTCTGAATGCAAATAGAAGCATATGATTTGCTCTCTCTCTCTCTCTCTCTCTCTCTCTCTCTCTCTCTCTCTCTCTGTTTCTTTTTTCTTGTGGTTTCTCCCACTGGTTCTACTTCTTCTTTATATATTACACACCACCTTGGGGTGAGGGGAAGGGAGAGATGGGGAGATAATTTGAAACTCATAGTTTTATAGAAGTGAATGTTGAAAACTAAAAAAAATGTAGATAAAATAAAATATCAAGGGAATTAATGAAAAATGCAAAGGAAGGTGGTCTTAGCTGTACTAGATCTTAAACTATATTATAAAGCAGCAATCATCATTAGCTAGCTGGTCCTGGCTAAGAAATAGAATGATGGATCAGTGGAATAGATAAGGTACACAAGACACAGTAGTAAATGACCATAGTAATCTAGTGTTTGATAAACCCCCAAACCCCAGTTTCTGGAATAAGAACTCACTATTTGACAAAAACTGCTGGGAAAACTGGAAAACAGTATGGCAGAAACTTGATATAAACCAACATCTTACACTGTATACCAAGATAAGGTCAAAATGGGTATATGATTTCTATGTAAATGGTGATACCATTTATTCACCTGTCAGATATATAAAGAAGGGAAGAATTTTTGACCAAACAAGAGACAGAGAGGATTAGAAGATATGAAATGGATAATTTTGATTATATTAAATTAAAAAGTTTTGCACAGACAAAACCAATGCAATCAAGATTAGAAAGAAAGCAGAAAGGGGGCGGAGCCAAGATGGCAACTGGAAAGCAGTAACTGGCGTGAGCTCCCCACCAAGTCCCTCCAAAAACCCACAAAAAAATGGCTCTGAACCAATTCTAGAACTGCAGAACCCACAAAGTGGCAGAGGGAAGCAGGGCTCCAGCCCAGGACAGCCTGGATGGTCTCGGGGTAAGGTCTGTCCCAAACGGAACTCCCAGCCCCCAGCTGAGGGGAGCGGAGATGAGCCGCGGACATGAGCCGCGGCACTGCAGACCACAGACCTACGAGACCAGGAGTGGAGCCGAGAGTGCCCTAGCATGTTGAATTACTGAGCTGTGGCATGTACCAGACCTCACAACCCACAAACAGCAAAGACTACACAGAAGGTTAGTGGGAAAAGCTGCGGGACGGGACAGAGTTTGTGGTTCGGCTTCCAACCCTGAGGCAATGGAGGCGGGGCAGCTTTAGAAATTCAGCTGCAGTTGCTTCTGGCCCCAGGCCCACTTGGT
>JAQQSZ010006640.1:0-13533 GCA_028646595.1 Phalanger gymnotis
CACCAATCCACACCCACACAGGTTTCACACCTGACAGGGCCCTGGGCCTGGGGCTTAGCACTTAACAGCTGAAAGTACTTCCACTCAAAAGAAACAAAAGCCATGCTAATGAGACAATTTTGCTTAACAACACAGAAATTCATTTTGAAAAATTTTGAGTTCCAAATTGTCTTCCTCCCACCTCTCTTCCTCCCATTGAGAAGGGAAGCAATTTGATATTAATGTGAATTCATGAAAAATATGTTTCTGTATTAGCCATGCTGGGGGGAAAAACAAGAAAAAGCAAGAAAAATAAAGTGAAAAAGTATGCTTCAATCTGAACTCAGAGTCCATCAATTATCTCTCTGGTGGTGGATAGCATTTTTCATCATGAATCCATTGGAATTGTCTTGAATCATTGTATTGATCAGAGTAGCTAATCTTTCACAGTTGATCATCACTATAATATTGCTGTTATTGTTACAATATTGCTATACAGTATCCTCCTGGTTCTGCTGACTTTGCATCAGTTCATGTAAAGGCTTCCCAAGTTTTTCTGATACCATCCTATTTGTCGTTTATGACACAGTAGAATTCCATCACAATTATATACCATAGCTTATTTAGCCATTCCCCAATTGATGGGCATCCTCTCAATTACCAATTTTTTGCTATCATAAAAAGAGCTGCTATAAATACTTTCATACATATAGGTCCTTTTCCCTTTTCTTTTATCTCCTCAAGATAAAAACCTAATAGTGGTATTGCTGGGTCAAAGGTTATGAAGATGTTTATAGCCCTTTGGGATATAGTTTCAAATTCTTCTTCAGAATATTTGGACTGGTTTGCAACTCTGCTGGCTGGTTGTTGTCCTCCATTCTTTAAGAGAACCAAAATGACATCACGGATGTCTTTTGACTCATGCATTAATTGTATTTAAGTGAGGCAGAGTTTCGTGAGGTCATTGACCTTACTCTTTCTTCCAGAGTTATTGGAGTTCAGTAGCCATACAAAAGTCAAGGCTTCTGGAGATGGCTCAGGGTGCAGTGGACCACCTTGGCATCTTCAATGTCTAACCAAGCTCTGAGCACTCCACATTACCTGCTTTACCCATCTTCATGGTCATTGAAACAAATGGTTCTTGTCCACCTATTCTACCTTACATGCTTGGGGTAGACACCTCTCTAACTCACTGATGAGTCTAAGCCCCCTTGGTTATCCTCAAGTTAGTTTAGCTTGTCTGCTGGAACAGTTTATTAGAGTGTAGCCTCTATACATGCTACAGCTTCTTGGAGCCACAGGTAAGAGTTGAATGAATCAGATGGATACCAAAGGTGGAAAGCAGCCCTGGAAAGGGCTCAGCAGCCTTTGCCTCAGAGTATTATATCCCAATTTTTCCATATTGCTTCCAGCATCTATGATTTTCCTTTTCTGTTGTGTTAGCTAATCTGATAGGTGGTACTTCATATGACTTATTTTAAGAAAGGCTCCATTTATTCCTATACTTTCTAATGTTTTTAATAGGAATGGTTGTTGTACTTTATCAGAAGATTTTTCTTCATCTATTGAGATAACCATATGATTCTTGTTGGGTTTTTTTTATTGAAATGGTCAATTATGGCTATGGTTTTCCTAAGAAAAACTTGGGAGGACTTACATGAACTCGTGCAAACAAAGCAAGCAGAACCAGAAGACTATACAGCAAAATTGTAACAGTAACAGCAATAATGTAATGATGATCAGCTGTGAAAGATTTAGCTATTCTGATCAATTCCTAATATTGATCCAGCCCTGCATTCCTGAAAAAATCCCACTTGATCATAGTGTATGATCTTTGTGATATATTGCTTTAATCTCAATGCTAGTATTTCATTTAATGATTTTGTTTCCATACTCATTAAGGAAACAGGTCTATAGTTTTCTTTCTCCGTTTTTCTTCTCCCTGGTTTAGGTATCAAAATCATGTTTCTGTCATAAATGGAATTTGGCAGGCTCTTTTATTTTTTCTAATAATTTACATCATTTGGGGGCTAATTGTTCCTTAAATGTTTGGTAAAATTCAATTGTAAATCCATCTTGTCCTGAAGATTTTTTCTTAGGGAGTTCTTTTATGACTTGTTCAATTTCTTTTTCTAAGCTAGGGTTATATAAGCTCTTCTATTAATCTGGGAAATTTATATTTTTGTACATATTCATCCATTTCACTTAGATTGTCAGTTTTACTGTCATGTGATTAGGGAAAATAACTCCTAATAATTCCTTTTAGTTCATCTTCATTGATGGTGCAATTACCTTTTTCCTTTTTGATATTAATAATTTTGTTTTCTTTTTCAAAATCAAATTGACCAATGATTTATCTGCTTTATTGTTGTTTTCCTCATAAAACTAGCTCTGGATTTTTATTAGTTCAATAGGTTTTTTTTACTTGAAATTTTAGTAATCTTTAATTTTTAGGATTTTCATTTTGATATTAATCAAGGATTTTTACTTTTTTCTTTTTCAAGTTTTTTAGCTGCATGCCCAATTCATTGATCTGCTCTTTCCTTTTTTTAAATTAGTGTAAGCATTTAGAGATATAAATTGTTCCCTAAGTACTGCTTTGGCTGCATCCCATACATTTTGATATGTTGTCTCATTGTCGTCATTCTCTTTAATGAAATTATTGATTGTTTCTATGATTTGTTCTTTGATCCATTCATTCTTTAGGATTAGATTATTTAGTTTTCAATTAATTTTTAATCTGTGCTTCTGTAGACCTTTACTGAATGCAAATTGTACTGCATTATGGTCTGAAAAGTGTGCAGTTCTGCCTTTCTACATTTGTTTGTGAGGTTTTTATACCTTAATACATAGTCAGTTTTTGTGAAGATACTATGTACATCTGAGAAAAAGGTTCCTTTCTAGTCCCATTTAGTTTTCTCCAGAGTCTATTATACCTAGCTTTTCTAAAATTCTATTCATTTCCTTAACTTCTTTCTTGTTTATTTTAAGGTTAGATTTAGCTAGCTCTGAGAGGAGGAAAGTTGAAGTCTCTAACTAGTATAGTTTTACTGTCTATTTCCTTCTATAATTCATTTAACTTTTCCTTTAAGAATTTGAATGCTATGCCATTTGGTGAATATATATTTAATATTCATATCACTTTATTTTCTATGGTACCTTTTAGGAAGATATAGTTTCCCTGCTTATCTCTTTTAATTAGGTCTAATTTTTGTTTTAGGTTTGTCTGAGATCATGATTGCAACCTCTACCTTTTTTTACTTTAGCTGAAGCATGATAGATTCTGCTCCTGCCTCTTATTTTAACTTTATGTATGTTTTTCTGTTTCAGATGTTTCTTGTAAACAACATATTGTTGGATTCTAGTTTCTAATCTACTCTGCTATCCACTTCTGTTTTTTGGGTGAGTTTATTTCATTTGCTGTCACAGTTATCATTACTAAGTATGTCTCTTCATCTTAGTTTCTTTTCTTTATCCTCATTTTTCTCTTATTATCTGTCTCTCCACAAAACTCCATTTTGTTTTTGACCACTACTTCCCATAATTGACCCTCCTTTTTATCATCCTCTCTTTCTCTTATCCCACTTCCCTTTTACTTCCCTGTTGGGTTAAATTTCTGTATTCAACTCTGTGTGCATGTGTACATGCATGCTCATGTGTGTGTCTGTGTGTGTGTATGCATGTGCATGCACACATCCTCCTTTCTTTGAGCCAATTAGATAAGAATGGGGTTTAAGCATTGCCTGTTCCCCATTTTCCCGTCCACTATAAAAGCTTTTCCTTGCAAGACTTTTATGTGAGATAATTTTCTCCATTCTTCCTCTTCCTTCCTCCTTCTCTTAGTGTAACTCCTTCTCACTAATTCATTTTTAAAGATCATCCCAACATGATCAATTTATTGTCATGCCCTCTGTCTGTGTAGAATCGTTCTAACTGCCCTTATAATGATAAAGTTCTTTGTGGTTACTTATATCATCTACTCATAAAGGAATGTAAACGATTTAACCTTATGAATCTCTTATGATTTCTTTCATGTTTACCTTTTTATGCTTCTCTTGAGTTTTATATTTGAAAGTCAGATTTTCTATTCAGCTCTGGTATTTTCACCAGGAATGCTTGGAAGTCCTCTATTTTGTTAAATATCCAATTTTTCCCCCTGAAGGCTTATCTTCTGTTTCACTGGGAAGGTAATTCTTGGTTGTGATTCCTAGCTCCTTTGCCTTTAGGAATATCATATTCTAAGCCCTATTCTCCCTTTAATGTGGTAGCTGCTAAGTCTTCTGTGATCCTGACTGTGATTCCACAGTATTTTAATTGTTTCTTTCTGGCTGCTTATGATATTTTCTTTTGATCTGAGAGCTTTGGAATTTAGCTATAATATTCCCCAGTGTTTTCATTTTGCATCTCTTTCAGGAGGTAATTGGTGGCTTCTTTAAACTTCTATTTTACCCTCTGGTTCTAGGATATTGGAACATTTTTTAATTTCTTGAAATATGGTACATGGGCTCTTTTTTTGATCATAGCTTTCAGGTAATCTACTACTACAGATATAGTTAATTATGATAGAGTATCACAGGACTGTTGCCTCTCAAGTCCTGGAAATTCTGGCTCTAATTGAGGAATAAGGTTTTTAATAGCTCTATTTGGCTACCATATCATACTATTGACTCACGTTGATCTAGTAGTCCACTAAAAGCTAGATTTTTGGGGGGTGAACTGATTCTAGTTATATCTTTCTACTCTTGTACTGGTAATATTGAATTTTTTGATTCCAAATGGAGAGCTCACATTTATCCCTACTAAACAACATTGTATTCAATTTGTAGAATGTCATTGAATAGCTTAGAGTTTAGTTAGGGAGACAAGACAGAAATACACGAAACAATGAGAAAATAATGGTAGCTGCTGCTACATTATGTGGTTTTAATTATTAGCGTTTAGCAAAATCATTAGAGTGCCCTAGCACAATCCTTCCAGGAGTTTTTTAATCTCTAGAGCGTGTCCAAATTGGGAACAGACTCATTCATGGTAGCTATAAAGTCTGACACAGGTCTGGGCGTAGCAAACCCAAGAGGGTTGTTCCATGGTCCGGCCATATGGGGATTGCTATGGTCTAACCTGAGTTGGTAGGTATATAGGAATTCCCATTATAGTGAGGATATCTTAACCAAATAACTCCTACAGTAGTTATTAGAATTCCCTGGGATATAGGGATGTAGAACAGAGAAACCCCAAAGTCAATCTGGATTTTGATGCAAGGGCTTTGCCCATATGGTACTTCGCTTATCTGTTACTGTCTAATGTCTTTCACCTAGAGCTTGGGCACCTTCTGAAGGATGACATCTCCTTGAAAGTTGTTGCCATAATAGTAGATTAGACTCTAATTCTTCATTTGTTTACCACATCCGGAGGTATCCTATCCATCTTTCTCTCCAAAGCTATGTTAATCTACTTTTAAAGCCTGGACTTTTAAAGTATATATTGGATAAAGGAGTGACCAGAATTCAGAACATAGTGTTTCCCCCATAATTACTCTTTTCTGACTCCACATTCAGGGAAGCAGGACCATACTGCAGGATGTATTGGGGCCATTGCTAAACACTCTTAGCAATCAAGAAAACTCTTTTGATGGCTTGTTGGTGGATAGTATTCTAACCTGCTTTGCTGTGAAACCCCAAGAAAATTGTTACATCTCCCCCACTTCAGGTTTGTAGATATTACATAGGGAAACACTCATACACATGCGCGCATGCGTATGCACACACATACACACATGTGCTTCAGTAGGAAGGATACCAGATTTGGTGGTGCCAAATGACTCAAGTTTGAGTCCTGGCTCTGCCACTGACTTTGTGTGTGACCTTAGGCAAGTCATTGTCACCTGTCTAAGTCTCAATCAACTAATCAATAAACATTTATTAAGAGCTTACTATGTGCCAGTGATGTGCTAAGTGTAAAAAATACTTAGCAAACAAAATCATTGCCTTCAAGGAGGTCACATGATGGAGATATAAATAACTGCATTTTATATATATATATGTAAATATATATGTATATATATGCATATATACATATATGGAGAGACAGAGAAAGACAGAGAAGGAGAAGGAAGGAGGAAATTGGGGAGACACAGAGATAGAAATACAGACAGAGAGATGGAGAGATAAAGAAAAGGGGAGAAAGAAACAGAGATAGGAAGAGAGGAAGACGGGGGAGAGAGAGGAGTGGGAGGGAGAGATAGAGAAAGAAAGATGGAGGAGAAGGAGAGAAAGGTAGAAAGAGAAGAAGAGAGGGAGGAAAAGACAGGAACATGGAAAAGGAGAAAGAGAAGATTTGGAAGGTAGTCTCAGAGGGAAGGCACCAGTAACAACTTCATCCATAAAAGGAGAATATAAGGGTATGCCCTTTTTATATATTGCTTTTAAGGTTTACAAAGTATTTTACAACCATAATCTCATTTTATCCTCACAATAGCCCTTGGAGGTAAGTGTTATTATTATCTCCACTTTACAGATGAGGAAACTGAAGCAGACAGAGTCAAATAGCTATGAGGCAGAATTTGAACTCAAGCTTCCTGACTCCAAGTCCAGTGCTCTTTCCTTTGGATCATCTAGTGATCTATTTAGATGTTGATAAGGTTGAAGATAATAAAAGATACAGACGGGGAAATGCCTTTCAGTAGCAGAGGATACATTCCATATCTTACAAAGTCTGATGCTCGAATAGCTCAATTGTATATGAAAGGTCCAGGGAGACAAAGAACTTTCCTAGTGCATAGCCTGCTTCAATATTTTTGTTCTCCAGCCCCTCATTTGCAAAAAGACCCAACAGGCATCTGGGAAATATAACAGGGATGAACACACTGTAAATAAAGGTAGTCCTTCATCAAGGGAAGCTACTTCTGAACCTGGAAGGATTGCGGAACTGGAGAGGCTAGAATCTTTCCAACTGTTGTGCGGAGGTAATAAACCTGAGAGAGACAAAGAGGAGAGGCATCTGTTAGCCCTAGTTAAGGACTGGTCATTGCTTTTGCTGAAAAGGGCACTGTAATCCTCCAGGGGAACGTAATCGCGTAGTACCTAGCTGAGCCAAAGGCTAGAGGCATTGAAGATGGCAGCTGCCCAGGGAGTCCAGCAGTTCAACCAGTCCCACAGAGATACCACATCCTGTGAAAAGCCCTGCATTTAAACGAAGTACAGCAGCAGTACCAGCAGCTCAGAGACAGAACAACCTGCTATGGCCTAGATGACATACTTATCAAATTTTCATATAACACAAAGCTGAGACGGGTAGCTAATATATCAGATGACAGAGTCAGGCACTAAAAAGCTTAAGTATTGGGCTGAATCTAATAAAATGAAATTCAGTTGGTAACCAAGTTGATGAAAGGCCTTGAGAATCTATAACATATGAAGACCACGTGAAGGAACTGGGCAGATTCAACTTGGTTAAAAAAAAAAAAGAATAACCTGGGGGCGTGATAGCTATTTGCAAGTACCTGAAGGACTCTCATGTGGAGGAAGGTTCGATTTGTTCCATTTAGTACCAGAAGACAGAACCAGAAGTAATGGGTAGAAGTTTGCAAGAAGCCTCTTGCAAAAGAGGCAAGTCTTATGTTTGAGTACAAAAAATCAGCTATGCTGGGGGAGGCAAAGTTAGACAGCAGATGTCCTGAAAGAGATAGTGAGATTTTAGTGGACCGCAACCTTGATATGAGTCAGAAGTATGATATAGCTGCCAGAAAAGTTAACGCAATCTTGGGCTGCATTAAGAAGAGCAAAGCTTCCAGGAATAGGGAGGTGACAGTTCCGTTGTACTCTGTCCCCTTCATACTTCTAAAATAATGTCTAGTTCTAGGCAACATGGTTTAAGGTCATTGATAAGCTGGAGAATGTGCAAAGGAGGGCAACCAGGATAGAGAAGGACATGGAGTTCATTTCAGATGAGAATTAGTTGAAGAGAAAGGAAATGTTTAATTTGGAGAAGAGAAGATTAAGTGGCAGGAGGCATAGGTAAGACATATCAATCTTCAAATATTTGAAAGGATATCATGTGGAAGATTGATTAGTCTTGTTCTGTTTGGCCCCAGAAGGGAGAACCAGGAGCAAAATGTGGGGGTTGCAAGGAAGCCAATTTGGACTTGATGTGAGGAAAAACTTGCTATGAATTAGAGCTGTTCAAAAGTAGAATGGGCTGCTTTGGAAGTAGTGAGTTCACCTTCTTTGGAGATCTTTAAGCAGAGGCTAGATGACCTCTTATTGTGTATGTTATAGAAGGGATTCCTTTGAGGTATAAGTTGGATTATGAAATCCCTTCTAGTGCACGCATTCAGTGATACTGTAATCCTAAGAACAGATGCAAAACAGTAAAGACAACAAGGAAGCCTAAAGAGCCCAGAAACCAACTCAAATAACAATCACTAGGAAATCAAGCCGAAGGAAATACAATCATTTGTAAAACATTATAGAAAAGGAGAATAGAAAAATTTGAGCAGTAACTTCTTACAGAACAGCAAAAGTCAGTGGAGAGGAAAGTCAGCTTATAGAGAGCTTGACCCAACTAAGTCAGATCATTTCAGGATATTTATAGATACAACCAGAAAAAGAGCAATAAGCATTTGCAAAATGGAACAAGACTTCTAGCATTTGTATAATGACATTCTTCAATAAAATAAAGGGAATAAACATTTATATAATGACTACTTTTTGTCAAGCACTGTGCTGAACGCTTTACAAAATTTCATGTGACCATAGTAGAACCACCATATTTAACTCTGTCAACTCAGTACCCAATACACTACTTCCATGTGAGAAAGTGGCAATGACCCTTATGATGAAAGGAGGAAGAATAATCAGACCTGGCCATATATACACAGAAGACATCTGTGCTGAGGTTGGCACCATTTTAAAAGGGTACTAACACCAGTTTTCAAGAGGGGGAAGATTCTAAAAGAAACTTAAAAATCAATTGGTAACTTTATATTCCCTAACCCTGCAAGTGGGAACCAAGAAAATATCTGCATCTACAACCACAAGAAATCATTGTTGGAATGATCTAGGTTAGGGTCAGGCAAACTATATGGGCCAAATCCAGGTACGGCTTTTTTTTTAACTGACCTTGAACTAATAATGGTTTTTACATTCTTAAATACAATAGAATTTTATTTTAAAATGTAAAAACTATCCTTAGCTCACTGGCCATACAAAAACAGGCAGCTAACTGGATGGTGGGCTGTAGCTTGCCCACACCTGATCGAGAGCATTGATGAAAATATGAAAGGGAACAAGATAAACTTTTGATGATGATTAAGCTCTAAATAGGTTAAGTAAATTGTTCAACATCACATGGGCAAGAAGTAGCATTTGGAATTTGAATCCAGGTCCTATGACTCCAAATCCAGCATTATTTTCTATTGAAAAAAAAAATAAAACTCATAATATGCAGATTCAAGGAAAACACATTCTAGCATTAGACAGATACAATAACACCCATATCATTCTGTATCTTGTATTCACCAATTTTTTTTTCAGAAGAAGGGTAGCTTCTTTCTTGGTCCTCTTCTCATCCTGGTTGCTTATTGCATTGATTAGAGTTCTTAAGTCTTTCAAAGTTGTCTTTATAATGTTGGTGTTATTGTATAAATTATTCTCCTAGTTCTACTCTACGCCATATGAGTTCATATCTTCCCAAGTTCCTCTGAAACCATCCCTTACATTATTTCTTTTTTTCTTCTTTTTTTATTAATTTATATTTAGTTTACAACATCTACTTCCACAAGATTTTTAGTTCCAAATTTTCTCCCTATTTTTCCCCTCCCCACCCTAAGAAGTTGTGCAATCTGATTACTCCTTTCCCCAATCTGCCCTCCCTTCTAACACCACCCCCTTTTCTCTTATCCTCTTCCCTTCTATTTTCCTGTAGGGCAAGACAGATTTCTATAAGCTGTTTCCTGTATATCTTATTTCCCAGTTGCATGTAAAAACAATTTTTAACATTTGTTTTTAAAACTTTGAGTTCCACATTCTCTCCCTTCCTTCCTCCCCACCCATCCTCATTGAGAAGGCAAGCAATTCAATATAGGTTATACAACTTACGTTATTTCTTATAGCACAATAGAATTATATTAGATTCGTATACCATAATTTCTTTATCCATCCTCAACTAATGGGCCATTCCCTTAATTTACAATTTTTGTCATTTTCCATGTTGGTCATATTTTCCAATCTGATGGATTGAGGTAGAACTTCAGAGTTGCTTAAATTTATATTTCTCTAATTATTAGAGATCTGGTTAATTTTTGCATAGAATTGTTGATAGCTTAGATTTCTTCTTTTGAAAACTGTACATAGCCTTAGACAATTTACTAATGGCTCTTTTTACAAATTTATAAATTTGAATCACATCCTTAAATATCTTGGAAATGAAACCTTTATCAGAGAAGCTTACTATAATATCCTTTTCCCTAGTTAACAGTTTTTTTTTTCTCATTTTAGCTTCATTGGTTTTGTTTGTCTTGTACTCTTTCCACTACAATGCAACACTGCTTCTCACATTATGAATGAATGGATTAATGAAAAACCATTTATTAAGTACTGAACTGTGCTCAATTCTGAACATACAAACAGAAAATCTAGATAGTCCCTACTCCCGGGGAGATAACACATAAGAGAGGGTTTAATTGCAGTTAAGATGGAAAGGTCCCCAGGTTGCTA
The DNA here is from genome assembly GCA_028646595.1 of Phalanger gymnotis. Taxonomy (NCBI): domain Eukaryota; kingdom Metazoa; phylum Chordata; class Mammalia; order Diprotodontia; family Phalangeridae; genus Phalanger; species Phalanger gymnotis. Next base: position 10,692 of record JAQQSZ010006640.1, read on the forward strand.
AGGCAGGGAGGATGACAAGGCCCAGAGTTCCTGGGTGTACTGTTTCAGATGGAAATAACCAGGCCTCCAGAACAGGGCTGTCCAACGTTAGGTTATCTTGGGGACACATTAAAATAAAATAATTATTCGAGGGCTGCACCCAGAATAAAAAATACAGTACACTAATAGAAAGTGGGGAAATGCGCATCATCAATATGACAGGCGAAGGCCCAAAGCATGAAAGCAAACACAAAACAACAAAGTGACAACACAACACTATAAAGGTAGGTGCATGCTGACTAGTCTGCATCATACAGACAGAGCACATCCTACAAATTGATTGAAAATTCCGTGAGATGTGTTCCATCCGTAATACTGCTTAAAAACACGAAAGAAAGTTAACATCAATGAGATTATTTATTAGCGATGGAATGAAAAAAATCTAATATGCATTCCATGCAAGTTATTATTTTATTTTTTTGCTCGTAAAAATTAAAACCCACAGGTGGTCTGCATAAAATCGCACTGCAGGCCACATGTGGCCTGTGGGCTGTATTTTGGACAGCCCTGCTCTAGAAGATGCAACAGCAGGGCAAACACTTTGGCTCTAGTGGTCCTCCATTTTACTGGAAAGATTGTAGTTGGTGTCTCCTTGCTCTTGCAAGCAGTGCTAATGACTATGTCCTTTCCATAAAGGTTGGGCAAGGAGAGGATTCTGGGAAGATGGTGAAATAGGTCAGAAAATTCCAAGCTCTCCAGATTTCCCCCACAAACAAGACGAAATAGCACCTTAGGGCAAACACAGAGTGGTAAAAATAAAGAAGAATTGGGGCAGAACAGTAGTCTTCTTGGAACAACCAGAGAAGATTGGAAGAAAACTTGTGAAGTATAAATACCTCCAAGATAGTTCCACTGAAACAGCAAGGGATGAGCCCTTGGGTTAGCTGGGTTGGGAGGTAGCCTCCATTCCAGCCACAGGAATTTTCATCTCCTGCACAGTGTAGAGAATTGGGCATCTGATCAAGAGAAGTTTGAGGGAACCTCTGCTGATAAGGGATACCAGGCCTCACTGTGTTGCCAAGAGGTGGCCCTGGGTGAGAAAGAACCAGCATATGCCTAGTGAGTTCAGAAGCAGTGGGGTGTGATGCCTGCAGCTGGCTGTGGACGCTTGTAGGAGGGCAGACTTCTTGGTTTCAGTTCCAGGCCAGAGGGGAGAACTTAAGGGGGACCTGAGGCCAGAGGCACTATCCTCCATACCCCAGGACTAGAGGTGATTACAATAAATTACTACAATTTTTTTTTTTTAAATCAGGCAAAGAAGAAAGAATCCAGCCATAGAAAGTTACTATGAGACTTGAGAAGAGAGGGACTTCATATTCAGAGGAGGATACTAAATGAAAAAAAGCTTCTCCTACCCCAAAGAATAATGTCATATGGTTGCCTGCCCAAAAAGAATTCATACAACTTTTAAAAAGACTTTAAAAATTAAATGAGAGAGATTGAGGGAAATTTTAAAAAATTAAGAACAATCCAAGAAAAACAAGAAGATTATGAAAAGAAAATTAATCAACTGGAAAACGCAATCCAGAATCTTAAGGAAGAAAATGACTCCTTAAAAATTAGAATCAAGAAGGGGGCAGAGCCAAGATGGCAGCTGGGAAGCAGGGACTTCCTTAAGATCTCCATCATGTCCTTCCAAACACCTATGAAAATTGGCTCTGAACAAATTCTAGAGCTGCAGAACCCATGAAATAGCGGAGGGAAGCAGGGCTCCAGCCAGGACAGCCTGGATGGTCACTGGGAAGAGTCTATCACACAGATCTGGGAGCGGAGCAGAGCAGAGCCCAGTGTGGGACAAGCCAGGACCAACCAGACCAGGAGCTGGGCAGAACAGGCTGTAGGGCCCTGAATCATTGAGCTGTGGCAGTTACCAGACTTCTCAACCCACAAACACCAAAGACAAGAGAGAAAGTTAATGGAAAAAGCTGCTGGGACAGAGTGAAAGGAGTTCAAAGTTGATTACCTCCCAGGGGGTGGCAGAGGTGTTGTAGCTCAGAGGCTGCTTCCAGAGCTACAGCTGCAGTTGTGTCTGGTGCCAAGTCAACCTGGTGGGAGGAATTAAGAGGCAGATTAGAGCAGGAGTGGAAAGGCTGCTTTTCCCTGCCTGGATTTGGGCCGCAATCCTGGTTGGCAGTTCTTGGGGGTGAAGGAGTGTGTGGCGGAGCTTGCTGTGTAGAAGTAGCTCTGAACACAGCAGCACAGCCCCTCAAGCTTGGGACAAAGTACTCTCTACTCTATAAGCAGTCATACCCCCACTAAAAGCTCAAGGGTCAAGTAGTTGGCTAGGAACATGGACAGGCAGCAAAAATGGACTCAGATTCAGACTCAAACTTTTGAATCTTTTTTGGTGACAAAAGATCAAAACATACAGCCAGAAGAAGTCAACAAAGTCAAAGAGCCTACATCAAAAGCCTCCAAGAAAAATATGAATTGGCCTCAGGCCATGGAAGAGCTCAAAAACGATTTGGAAAAGCAAATAAGAGAAGTAGAGGAAAAATTGGAAAGAGAAATGAGAAGGATGTGAGAAAATCATGAAAAACAAGTCAATGACTTGCTAAAGGAGACCCAAAAAATACTGAAGAAAATAACATCTTAAAAAATAGACTAACTCAAATGGCAAAAGAGGTCCAAAAAGCCAATGAGGATAAGAATGCCTTAAACAGCAGAATTAGCCAAATGGAAAAGGAGGTCCAAAAGACCACTGAAGAAAATACTATCTTAAAAATTAGACTAGAGAAAGTGGAAGCTAGTGACTTGATGAGAAATCAAGATATTATAAAACAGAACCAAAGGAATGAAAAAA
>JAQQSZ010006641.1:0-13533 GCA_028646595.1 Phalanger gymnotis
AACAGGGGAGAGAGGAAGGGAAAGGGGGATGGGAAGGGAATGGGGCGACGGAGGGGAGGGCTGACTGGGGAACAGGGCAACCAGAATGTACGCCATCTTGGAGTGGGGGGGGGGAGGAAATGGGGAGAAAATTTGTAATTCAAACGCCTGTGAAAATCAATGCTGAAAACCAAACATGTCAAAAATAAATTTAAAAAAACAAAAGGAAAAAAAATAGATGGTTGACTGACATCTAGAAAAGGAAGCAATGATTACAGAAACAGCATTGCTGCATCAAGAACAAGTCATGTGAAACTAACCTTATTTCCCTTTTGACCAAATTATTAAGCTGGAAGATGAGGGTAATGCTGTGGCTATGATTTTGCTTTTAATTTCATTTTCTTTTTTATTACCATCAATCTGACAAATGTTTAAAAATGATTATTTACCTACACAAATAAGCAAATACAAAGGACTGAATATGAAACTGTGGATTTCTGTTACATATAACTTGCCCAAGTTTGGTTTAAAGTTCTGGTTTAAAGGAAATATTTCCAATTTAACACAGTAGCTCAAAACTATACATCTTGTCTCTATTCCCTTCTGAACTTTCTTTTGCCTTTTTTCTGTGAATTTTTAAATGATTCATTGACTTCTTTTCTCCCTTTTCGTCATTACTATCACTACCACCAAACCTACACAACTTTCCCCACACATCCCTGTTTAAAGGTGTTCCTTGTAAGAAATAACTATTCAAGAAAAACAAATCCACATATTTGCTTTCTGAAGATAAATGTCTCATCCTGCACCTCTAGTCCATCACTTCTCTACCAAAAAGATAAAAAGCACAATTCATCACCAGTCTTTTAGAGTTATAATTATGTTTGGCCATTGAACTGATGCATTATTAAGGTTTTTTTTTAATGTTTTCCTTTACATTTCTGTGGTCACTATACATTGTTCTCCTGGTTCTGCTACTTCATTCTGCATCAGTTAACCCGAGTCCTCCCATGTTTCTCTGAATTTGTCCCTTTGCTAATTTCTTATAGCTTAATAATCTTTTTATCTATGTATTTGTGTATGTTTTTATTTTTAACTTTCTTTTCTTTTTAAATTTTGAGTTCCAAACACTCTCCCTACCTCCCAAGCCTTCCTCACCCACTGAAAAGGCAAACAATATATCAATTACACATGTTAAATCATGTAAAACATATTTTCAGGTTAGCCATATCACAAAAAATAGAAAATAAGGTAAGAAAATTATACTTCATTTTGCACTCTGAGTTATCAGTTCTCTCATAGGAAGCGAATAGGAATTTTTCTCATGGGTCCTTTGGAATTGTCTTGAATCACTGTATTAATCAGAATAGCCAAATCTTTTACAGTTAATTATCCTTACAATATTGCTGTTACCATGTACAATGGTCTCCCAGTTCTTCACACTTCACTTTGTATCAGTTCACATAGGTCTTGCTATGTTTTTTTTTTTCTGAAATCACCTCTCTCATCATTTCTTATAGCACAATAGTATTCCATCACAATCATATGCCACAACTTGTTCAGTCGCCCCCCAATTGATCATCACCTTGATATCCTATTTTTGGACACCACAAAAAAAGCTGCTACAAATATTTTTGCACATATAGACCCTTTTCCTTTTTCTTTGATCTCTTTGGGATACAGACCTCGTAGTCATGCTGCTGGATCAAAGGCTATATACAGTTTTATAGACAAATTGTTTTCCAGAATGGTTGGACCAGTTTGCTACTCCACCAACAACTTATTAAAGTACCTATTTTTCCTCATGCCCTCCAGCATTTGTCATTTCTGATAGGTGTGAGGTGGTACCTCAGAATAATTTCAATTTGGATTTCTCTAATCAATAGTGATTTAGAGTGTTTTTATGTGGCTATAAATAGCTTTGATTTCTTCTTCTGAAAACTGACTGTTCATATCCTTTGACCATTTATCAATGTGGAATGGCTCTTATTTTTATAAATTTGATTCATTTCCCTATGCATTTGAGAAATAAGGCTTTTATCAGCAAAACTTACTGTAATTTTTTGTATTACTTCATTATCTATAGTACTTTTTAGCATAATGTAGTTTCTTTGGTTATCTCTTTCAATTAGGTCTATTTTTGTTTTGCTTTGTCTGAGATCTTGATTGCCACCCCTGCCCTCTGTACTTTAACTGAAGTATAATAGACTGTTCCAGTTCTTCATTTCAGCTGTGTGTGTGTCTTTCTGTCCCAAGTATGTCTCTGGTGTACAATACATTGTTGTATTCCGGTTTCCAATCCATTCTGCTATTCACTTCTGTTCTATTGGGAATGTGTTCTATGGGTTAGCTCATCCCATTCATATTCAGTTATGATCGGTAACTGTGCATTTCCCTCCATCCCATTTTCCTTTGTTTATCCTTCTCTCTCTTTTTATCCTGTCCCTCCTCAAAAGTCTGTCTTGCTTACAACCACTGCCTCTCCCAATCTGCCTTCCTTTTTATCATCCTTCCCATTTCTCTTATCCTCTTCCCTTCCTATCTTCCTATTGTGTAAGATAAATTTCTCTATCCAACTGATATATGTGTATATGTGTATATAATATGTATATATACACTTCCCTCTTTGAGACAATGCCAATGAGAGTAAGGTTCAAGCACTGCCCACTCACTCCCCACTTTCCCCTCCACTACAAAAGCTTTTCCTTATGTACTTCCTTTTTGTGGGAAAATTTGCCCTATTCTACACGTGCTCCGTTTTCCCAGTGCATTCTTCTTTCTCGCCCCTACATTCTTTTTTTGGAGATCATCCCAACATAGTCAACTCACACCCATGTTCTCTGTGCAGACTCCTTCTAACTGCCCTAATAATATTCTTAGATGTATCATCTTCCCATATGGGAATCTAAACAATTTAATTCTATTGAGTTCCTTAAGATTACTCTTTCAGGTTTATCTTTTTTATGGTTCTCTTGAGTCTTCTGTTTGAATGTCATATTTTCTATTCAGCTCTGGTCTTTTCATCAGGAATGCTTGGAAGTCCTCTATTTCATTAAATATATATTTTCTCCCCCAGTTTCACTGGGTAGGTTATTCATGGTTATAATCCTATCTCCTATGCCTTTCTGGAATATCATATTTCAATCTCCCTGCCCCTTTTAACATGGAAGCTGCTAATTCTTGTGCAATCCTGACTGAGTCTCAATGATAGTTGAATTATTTCCTTCTGGCCACTTGAAATATTTTCTTCTTGACCTGGGAGTTCTGGAATTTGACTACAATATTCCTGGGACTTTTCATTTTGGGATCTCTTTCAGGAGACAATTGATGGATTCTTTCAATTTCTATTTTACTAAGATTACTACTATTTGCTGAGATATTGGGGCAGTTTTCCTTTATTATTTCTTGAAATATGATGTCTAGGCTCTTTATTTGATCACAGCTTTCAGATGGTCCAACAATTCTTAACTCAGCTTTCATTGATCTATTTTCTAGGTCATTTTTTTCTGATGAGATATTTCACATTTTCTTCTTTTTTTTCATTCTTTTCACTTTGTTTTTATTGTTTCTTGATGTCTCACAGAGTCATTAGCTTCCACTTGCCCAATTCTAGTTTTTAAAGAATTATTTTCTTCATTGAGATTTTGTACCTCTTTTTCCATTTGGCCAATTCTGCTTTTAAAGGAGTTATTTTCTTCAATATCTTTTGTGGCTCTTTTACCATTAGACCAATTCTATTTTTTAAGGTGGTATTTTCTTCAGGAGTTTTTTTTGCCTCTTTAGTGAAGTTTTTCTCTTTTCACAATTTTCTTGCATCTCTATCATTTTCAATTAGCAATTTTCTTTGAGGCTTTGCTTGTAGCTCTTTTCACATTGTTGTCTTCTTCTGAATCAGTGTTTTCTTCTTTTTTGCCACTATAATAGTTTTTTATCATCAGGTACTTTTTACATTGTTTACTCATTTTCTAGCCCATTTCTTGACTTTGAACTTAATGTTAAAATTAAAATTGGGCTTACTTGGGGGTGGGGAGGCATTGTGCCAAGGTTCAGGTTTTTTGTGCCGATGTTTTCAGAACTAGCTTTGGGGGTTTTGCAAGTTTTCAGTACTTCCATGGTGGTGTTATCCTGTGAAAGGTACAGTCACTGCTTTCCTGTTCTGCACTCTGGTCTTTACCCAGGAAAGGTCCCTGCTCCTCTGCAGCTGCAAGTACTGGGACTTCTCTCTGCCCTAGAACTGTGACCAGGGCCCCTGTTCCCTTATTGCTGGTCTCAAGTGCTTCTCTGAATCCTTGACCTGTGACCCAGAACTGCTTATGGGCAGTAGGGTCACCAGACAGTGCTAGACTGCACCTAGCACTAGCAAGGGGCCTACAATCTCTTTTGTACCAGTTGTCTAACCCTGCCTCGCCACCTTACTGTCTCTGGACTGAGAGCTCCCAAAGCTGCTGCTGTTGCTGCTGCTATCTTGACTGCCTCCAAGGCTCTTGCCTTGCTCTAGGCCTGTGCCCACCCTAGTGTTACAGAACTCCCCTGTGAACCTCCTAAGTTGTCTTAGCCTGGAAAAAAGTCTTCCTCTGACCTTTTGTTATCTCCACCACTCCAAAATTTGATTTGAGGGGTTATTTTAAAGTTGTTTTGGAGGGAATTTTGGGAGAGTTCAATTGGGTCCTGGCCTGTATTCTGATGACTTGACTCTGTTTCTTCCTTTAATAATCTTAATCTATTAATATAATTGGTCTAACCAATCCCTATATGACATGTTGTCTTTCAAGCCCTACTTCTTTGCCTCCACATAGAATGCTACTAAGAGTATTTTGCATGTATGTATTTTTTCTCTCTGAGCAGTGATATTACTGAGTCAAAGAGCAAACATAGTTTAGTGACTTTTTTCATATAATTATAAATTGTTTTACATATTTGCTGGATCAATTCACAGCTTTAACTATGGTGCATAAGCTTGCTTGTCTACCCACAGCTGCTGTAACAACTCTTATTTTCTTTTTTTGTCATCTTTGCCAATCTGATGAGTGTGAGACAGGACCTCAGAGTTTTTTAAAATTTATATTTTCTCTTATTACCGCTTTAGAGCATATTTATATGGTTGTTAATAGTAAACTCTTCTTTTGAGAAATCTCAAATATGTTTATTCACATACTTTGACTTTGTCTATTTGTGAATGTCTCTTGTTCTCTTATGTTTGTATCAGTTCCTTATAAATCTTGGATATCGAAACTTCATTAAAGAAACTAGCTGCTAAGGTGGTTCCCAAGTTAACTGTTTCCTCTCCAATGAGAAATACTTAGTTTTTGTACAAACTTTTTTCTATTTTCTCTCTTATAATCTTCTCTATGCTTTGATGGCTCAAGAACTCTTTGCCTATCCATGCAAGTGAACAATATCTCTTTCTCTGCCTCTCTAATTTGTTTGTAATGTGATATTAAAAAAGAATCTGGATCATGAATTCGTTTGGAGTTTATTGTTGTATATAATATGGGATATTGATCTAAACCTAATTTCTCTCAGCTTGTTTTACAATTTCCCCAGCAGTCATTGTCTAATAACAAATATTCACCATACTAGCTAGTCTTTGGGTTTATCTAGCATTATGCTACTATGATCAATTGTTTTTAGGTTCCACATACCTAATTTGTTCCAATGATCAGCTTTTCTATTATATAACCAATATTAAATAGCTTTGAGTATTACTGCTGTGTAGTAGAGTTTGAGATAGGATACTATGAGGGGCTCTCCTTCTTTCCTGTTTTTTTTTCATTATTTCAATTGAGATTCTTGAACTTTTTTAATACAGAAAAAATATTTTTAATTCTGTAAAGCAACTCTTTGATAGTTTAATTGGTAATACGCTGATTCTGCAAATTAATTTATATAGTTTTGCCATTTTATAATATTGGCATTGCCCAACCATAAACAACAAATATTTCTACAATTACTTCCATCTGTCTGTATTTCAGTAAAGAAAATGGTAGCTGAACTCATCTTGTGTTTATGTCTATAGATGGACTCTTAGACATTTTATGCTTTCTGTAGTGATTTTGAATGGAATTTCTTTTTCCATGTTCTGCTGGATTTAGTGGTAATGTTCAGAAAAGCTAATGAATTTGGTAGACTTATTTTATATTCTGCTACTTTAGTAAATAAATGTTTTAATTTTGATCTGACTCTCTAATCTTCTCTATATGGAATGAGTGACAATGGGAAGTTGAAGATTATACCAAAGTTGTGAGCCTGGGTGACTGTAAACATGGTAGTAACCTCAAAAGTAATAGGAAGTTCAATGGAAGGGAAAATTTGGGGGGAAAGATGAGTTCTGTTATTGACATGCAGAGCTGGCTCATCCAGTTTGAGATGTCCAAAAGACAGTTGATGATATAGAAATCAGAGTTCAGAGCGTAAACCAGGGCTGGATATATAAGTCAAATCAACAAACAGGACTTTGTTGACTAGATAGATCTGGAAATAATTCTATGACAGTAATAGGACAATATGTCGCAGACCTATGATTTCATTGTTGTGAGAATTTGCGATACCCATGAAGATCACAATCCCATTTGTAACACTCAATTTAATTATATATATATATATATATATATATATATATATATATATATACATATATGTGTGTGTGTGTGTGTGTCTGTGTGTGTGTGTTTGTGTGTGTATGAAGAATCTATCATATGTCATGTACTAGATAAGGAGAATATAAAGATAAAGCAAGACATAGACCTTGCCCTCAAGGGGTTAAAAATCTAATAAGTAGAGTGAAACAGTCAATAGATAGATAGCTATAATATAAATGTACAGGAGAAGTTTAAAGAAAAGAACATGAGAGATTTAAGGAATAAGTGATCACTTCTAGCTGGAAGGGAATTGGGAAAGCCTAGAGATGTTGTAGAGACCATTTTAAGAATGAGAATGGATTTACATAAACTTATGGAAGTGGGAAAAGGAAAAAAAGTCTAGTTTTTCAATAATGTAAAGTCAGTGGGAGACAGATTTTTGGGGGCCTTAAATGTCAGGCTAAGGAGTTTCTATTTTATTCAGTAAGCAAGGGAAAGCCATTGGAAATTTTTGAGCTGAAAAGTAATGTGCCCAGATCTATGCATTAATAAGATATTCTGGCAGTCACATGAAGAATAGATTGAAGAAGAGAAAGAATAAAGGTATATATATATAAATACATATTATATATATATAATACATATTATATATGTATACCTTTATATATATATACATACATACACACACATATAATATATATATATATACACACACATACATACACGTATAGTTAGACAAAGGCAGTGTATGTGTGTGTTTGTGTGGGAGGAATGCAAGAGATTTTTCTACAGAGAATTGACAGGATTTGGCACCTGATTGAGAGTGAAAGAGAAGAGTCAAAGATGATTTGAAACCTATACTATTTATGTCTATGAAAACAGATGGAATGCCCATCTAATTTGCAGGTGACATAAAACTAAGAGGGATAGTTAATGTACTAGACGACAGAATTGGACTACAAAAGGATCTTGACAAGCTGAAAGAATGTGAGGATTTTAATAAAATGAAATCTATAGCAGTGATGTTCCTTCAGTCTTTAAATATGTGGTCCTGGGAAAGGGTAAATCAACTATGGGATATAGGAGGCTTGGCTAAAAAGCAGTACCAGTGAAAGAACACCTGGGGCTTGAAGTGGACTGCAAAGTCAATGTGAGTCAAGAAAAACCCTATTTGAACTTTTTTTTTTCAAGGGACCTATGATTTTATTAGTATTGAGAGCTCCCAGCAAGAAGTTTCTTCTAACAGTTCACGTTGGCACTTACTCTGCAACATATAGTCATATAGAGTTGCCTGAAGGTACTGAGAGGGTGAGCTGCCCAACACCATACAGCCAGTATGAATCAGAGACAAGATCTGAACCCAAGTCTTCAAGGCCAAATCTCTAGAAGCTATGCTATATGACCTCTCAATGTAAGCTTATGTTGCATTAATAGAAGACACTTTGCCTTCCTAAGCCCCAATACCCTCATCAGTCGTGGGATTCAGCTGGTTTGCACCAGTTTGGCAGAACCAGTACCTAATTGTAGGTTGAGGACAGTGAGCCAGTTGTTAGCAGGGGTGGGGCCTGTGCATCTTGATTCTGTAAAGAACTGGTTGTTAATTTATTTGAATCCCACCACTGCCCTTCATTCAGCAGAATTTAAATTCCCTGAGGGCAGAGACTGTTTTATTTATGTCTTTATAGCATCAGCATATAGTAGGTACTTAATAGTAGGCTTGTTGAATTGAACTGTATTGAATCTTTAAAATGGGGATAATAATATTTGTATTATTTCTCTACCTCTTCCCCTCCCGAACCTTGGTCCTTAGCCTGGGAAATCATCCTTATTTCTAATATGTTAATTTTTACCTTATGTTTCTGGAGCCAGGCCTTTATTTCAATTTCCAGTCACCAGCTCCAAACCATGATGCAATTTCCCATACGCCTCTTCAGTGTTGTCTTCCCCAGTTAGAATGTTAGGTCCCTGAGGACAGGGACTAGCTCGTTTACTTGTATTTGTAACCCTAACATTTATCATGCCTCACATACAATGAGTGCTTAATAAATACTTGCTCTATCTACCTACCTCACAGGTGTATTGTGAGGAAAGCATTTTGTTAGCTGTGAAATGTTACAAAATATATTATTGAATGTAAATACATCATTATATTAAACCGTTATATTAATTATTAAATATTCAAATTATTGTTTTATAATTTATTTTAATTATGTTTTATTACTATTAAATTACAAAATAAATTATATTACATAGAAATAAATATATTATTAAATATATTATATATTATGAGTGTGTAATCAATTCTTTCTCTTAAAGTAAAGTATTGCCCTCTTTATCTGGAGATAGGTATAACTCCATTTTCGTAAATACTTGTCTCCGTTAAGGCCTATTACTACTGGCAATGGCTACAGCTCCTTAGTAATCTTAGCCGAAGGATGCACATCCCTTATATAGAGCACAGACAGAAATGAGACAAAACATTAGAATAGTGATTTACATTGCTTTCTAACAGTGAGATAGCATTTAAGCTCCTGGAGGGCAGGCACAGTTTCATCTATGTTCTTGTGTTTAGCATAGAACCTGGCAAAGAACAGGCTTTAGATGATGGTTGATTTGTGTTCTAAATCCATTAAAGTCATGCTGACATTTTCACAGACTCTTCTTATTACCCTACATTTCAGGAGCTCTGTAATCTATGGATATGTGTTGTGAGTGTATTATTTTAGTCAACCAGTAGGGCCATAACTAGGAATTTTGTCAAGTCAAGTCAAGTCAGCAAGTATTTATTAAGTACCTACTAAGTGCCAGGAATTATGCTAATATTTTTTAAAGTGACAAAGTAATATATATGCTCCTTTATTAGTGCATTAAATAGTAAGATAACACATTTAAATATAAGCAAGTTAAATTTTATTTTTAAAGATATCATTGCAAAGGCTGTTATTGCTTACATTCAAAATTGAAGGAAGTGCTAAATTTGTGTTTGAGGTTAGTGAAAAAAATATATATGTATATATATATATCTAGCTATATACATATATATCTAGATATATGTATATATATATACAATACATTTTTTTGCTAACCAAGTTCACACACTCCCTAAAATCAATTCACCAATTGCTTGGCAATTCATGAACCCCAGGTTAAGAACTCCTAGTATAGCGTATATGTCCCAGAATTTCTCACACTACAATAGATTTTGTACTCAAAATGGCTTCCTGGGCCAATGATATAATGTGCTATACCAAAGATAGGTTTGGAGGAGGGTATTTTTAAGGCTTTAGTCAGAATTTTGTACATGTACATACTGGATTTATAAAGCATCAGGCAGTGTGATAAACCTAGGGGATACAAAAAAAGGCAAAACATAGTCTTTACTCTCAAAGAGCTCACAATCTCATAGGAGACAACATGCAAACAGTTATGTAAAAAGAGGATGTATTCAAGATAAATTGTAGGTAATCTCAGAGGAAGGACATTGGCATTGAAGGGGATTGAGAAAGAACATGGAATTTTAGCTGGCACTGGAAGGAAGTCAGAGAATCCAGGAGGCAGAGGTGATGAGGGAAGAGAATTTCAGACATGTTGAATAGGCAATGAAAATGCCTGGAGTCCATAGATGAAATGTCATGCAAGGAGTCCAGTGTCATTGTATCATTGAGTTTGTGGAGGTGATTAAACTATAAGAAGACAGGGGTCATGTTACAAAAGGCTTTAAAAGTCCTAAAAGATTTTATATTTACTCCTGAAAGTAGCAGGGAACTGCTGAGTTTTATGGAATGGGATGGGTGAGATGCTTAGATTTGTACTTCAGAGAGATCAGTTTGGCTGTTGAATGGCGGGTGGACTAGAGTGGAAAGAGCCTTGAGGAATAAGACTAATCAGAAGGCTATTACAGTAGCTTGAGGCGATGAGGGCAAAAGCGGGGTGGTAGCAATATTAGAGAAGAGTAGGGGACATATATGAAAGATGTAAATTAAGAAGTCAATACTCACATTGAATGAGTAATGATGACTTTTATGGAAAATACCTCCCAATTAGTAATAGAGCTTTGGCAATAAATGATGTAGAGAAGCGTTTTCCAAAAAACCAAAGAGATGGTTGAAGCTGTGCAGACTATACACATGGGGCTTGAAAATGTAAAAATGAAAGTATTCATTTTTCTTACTACAGTTGATTTCAGTTCCTACCCTTAAAAACTGTCCTCCTTTATTTCTTTAAATGTCAGTGATGATCCTAAAAACATTACTGAAAAACACCTGCTGTCTATATAGCTGCAGGGTCCATATGGCTTGGAAAGTACAAAAATAAGCATTCATCTATTTTGCTCCAGTTGATTTGGGAAAATTATTTTAATCCATGTTCAAAAATACTGCCATCCTTGAGTTTTTCATCTGCCACTTAGGAACTTAGGATTGGATTTTTGAGTTAAAACATAGCTTTTCATACCACTTGAGTAGGAAAAAAAATTAGCTGCGTAAGATAGTTGAGGCTTAATGAGGATAAGATGAAGAATGAAATTGGATACTTAGATGCAGCACACTTTAATCAAAATTAGTAATGCAAATAAGCAAACATGTCTGTTAATGTAATTCTGAAGACTAATAGTCAACACACATTTATTTTACCCATATTTCATCTATGAAAAGGCAATATCATCAGTGAAATGTGAAGCTCCAATACTAAAAGCAAATAATTTCTTAGTTTCTCTTTATTATAGTTCTCATTTTTTATAAAAGTCATCATTTTCAAGTAAGAGCATCACATTTCTGTGTTGTCTCCTCTATTAGAATATAAGCTCTTTGACGTAGGCTGTCTTTGCTCTTTGTATTTGTCTCCTCCATTCTTAACAACAATAATTAATGTTTAATAAAAGAATAACATAAGATAAAAGCTTAATGACTATTTTTAATTCATTCAATTCTAGATGGTCAACTTCAATCTGTTAAATCATTAACAATTTTCTAGTTCAAAATTATTATTAGTATTCAAAGAATGACTTTTATTTACAAATTCTTTCTGAAACCTTGTCCAGGCTATTCATTTGACAATTTATTAATCCTATGCTTTTTTTCAAATGGCAAATATCAATCCGTTTCTCATTTCAAATGAAACTGAGAACTATTTTTTTTTAATTCTGACAATTGTTTTGGAGTAAATCAAATCCACAGATATTTATTGATTGCCAAATGGGTTCAAAGCACCGTGCTAGGTGCTGAGCAGACAATAACATTGTCAGTAGACACTGTGGCAATCCTGAAAATGAGCTCGATTAGTTCTTTCTCACAAAGCACTCAGAAGAAAAACCAGCATTCTATTTCTATTCTGTTCCAATAATGGATCCTTCTTGATCATGGTAACAATAGATATCAAGTTTAAAAGGTCTTTTTCATCTTCTGTATCTATTTCTAAATGAACCAAAGCCATAATCTTGGGAGGACAAAAGAAAATGAGAACCAGCTGTACATGTCAAAACTCTCTATTGCTTAGATGGACCAGGATCTCAAATTGCATATTTTTCCAACATAGTGAACATTTTTGAGAGCTCAGTGGATAAGGAGTTGAGAAATACATATTTGATTGAAATAGAATAGGGAAAGAGCTGCTGCTTGTTTCTACCACCAAACTCCAGAAACTACCAAAGAAAATATTATAATAATTTAATAGTAAAACTGAAGGCTAAGAGTGATGAAAATTTATGTCTAATTATTCAACAACATGAGACAACTCTCTAAGACTATAAATTGCATAGCAAGTGCAGATCTGCTTTGGAGGAGGGAGTTTACTCACAGGGAGTTGAATGAAATGGAAAATCATTTATTAAGCAAGCATGAACTCTTTTATATGCCAGACACGGTATATAATGCTGAGGCTGCAAATACAAAAAGATAGTACCTACCCTCAAAAGGCAGCTAGGTGGCACAGTGGATAGAGTGCTGGCCCTGGAGTCAAGAAGACTCACTTTCCCAAGTTCAAATCTGGCTTCAGACACATTATGCGACCCCGGGCAAGTCACCCAACTCTGCTTGCCTCAGCTTCTCATCTGTAAAATAAACTGGGGGAGGAAATGGCAGACTGACTCCAATATCTTTACCAAGCAAACCCCAAGTGGGTTAAAAAGAATCTGAAAAACTGAACAACCTGTCCTTGAAAAGCTTACATTCTAAATAGAGAAGACAACACATATAAGTCAGTAATGACCAAGGAGGGGGTGTTTTAGATTGAGACGTCACAAGCAATGACGAGTAGAGCCACAGGGCAATTCATCAACTTGCTTTATTCTTTCCAGAAATAATAGTGTTGATTTAATTATTGTCCCTAGATATAAAGGTGGAAAGGGGGGAAAGAGAAGAGCACTTTGCCGGGGACATGGCATGAAAATGGCAGAAATCAGCAGCATAGTGGACCTGGGTCAGGCTAATTATGGAGAACCATATCAAGACCCTAGGGCAGGAGTAGGACAGCCTGGTTGGAAGAGAGGAGGCATAGCATGAAAGTAGCTGGGCAGTGATGTTCAAAGTTTCATATACTAGTGAAATCATAGGCGCAGGCCTCCCTTCTCCAAAAATATTGAGCATAACCTCACCATAAACCACATTATTATTCTCAACTTCTCTACTTTCAGCTTCTTGAATTGGGAGTATCCATTCCATACTATCTTTTAACCATCCTCTCCTTACTTCTTGAGTCTTAGAACTAATGAAACTAATCTTCACCATCTGTGACATCTAGTCAATCATGACTCAGTCCGTTAACTGATTCTGGCTTCACTTGATTCCCTATCAAATTTGAACCCCATGATTTGATCAGAAAATTTGTTAAGCACCTTGTGTTTTATAAGAAATAATGCTAGAGGGGGGCGGAGCCAAGATGGCAGCTGGGAAGCAGTGACTGGCGTGAGCTCCCCACCAAGTCCCTCCAAAAACCTATAAAACAATGGCTCTGAACCAATTCTAGAGCTGCAGAACCCACA
>JAQQSZ010006642.1:0-13532 GCA_028646595.1 Phalanger gymnotis
CCAATAATTTTTAAATTCTCTCTCCTGGATCTATTTTCCAGGTCAGTGGTTTTTCCAATGAGATATTTCACATTGTCTTCCATTTTTTCATTCCTTAGGTTCTGTTTGATAATATCTTGATTTCTCATCAAATCACTAGCTTCCACAGAAATAGCTAAGTTTCTAACAATGTCCTGATAGGATTGTGAGCAAAGTTATGGAGGTAGTCATGATAAGGAGGGGAATTAGTAGAAGTCATAATATGACCTTTTTATTTCACTAAATATTGGGGTAAATTCTAGGTAGGAGGAACCTCGAGTATTATTTGAATACTTAGTGAAAAGAGAGGTTAGGCCTGTGTAAAAGCAAATCAGTTTGGTCTCAATTGATGGAATGAACTAGCTAATGAGCTTTGTGAATATAAATTTCATGCAAACAGCAATTTGGCCAAACCAAACAGGTAGAAGAAGATATTGAGTGAACCAACTTGATCTTACTACCATTGATACAATCTTGAATTATTATTACTTTACTCCTGAGCCTATAATTTCAGTGAAGATTCCAGTAAAAGTTTGATATCCAACATTAGACCCTGTGATGCATCATATGCCCCAAATACATAGAAATGACCCCTTTTATTAGAATCTGGGTACCCAGGCTACTTTTCTCAAACAAAAATCAAGGAGGCTTATATAGAATTTTGCTACATTTCTGAAACCAAAAACATAATTAGCTTTCTCTAGACAATTGAGTTTACATAAAGATAGATGAAATTTCTATTTTCCTACTTGTATGCTTTTTATCACTACTGTTAATTGCAATTTCTTGTTTTACAGACATCATTACTAATGGATAATTCCTACCTTTTTGCCTTTGAGTTGGCATAATCTCTACTATCCTGCCTACTCGTTCTGAGAAAATACATTTAACAAAATCATTGTACTGTAAAAGTATCCTGCAAGTTTAAAAAAAAATAAAATGACCATAGGAGCCCGTCAATGTTTCCCTGAAAGAAACATCATGGTACTTTCCAAATTACATAGTTATATAATTTGGCAGCATTTCTACCAAGTATTTGCATAGTACTTTTCCTTAAAATGATTTCACTTGAGCATGGCAACATTACCTAAGTATAAAAATAAGGATAAAGATGTGGATATATTTTTTGTTCAGAGAAACTTGGAGTTATTTTTTGTATAATCTCAAATCTCAGTAATTCTTGTTTGAGGATTTTATAGCACATGTAAGCATCAGGCTTTTTTTTTGCTGCTCCACTTTTCCTATTCTATTTCTTTACTTTGGACTATAAAATTATGATATGTTAGCTACTTGACCATAAAGGAGGAAATGAAGAAATTGATCAGCAATGTTACAATATTTTAAAAAATGTATTCCTTGAGTGTGTTTAATAAAAGACATAATTAAAAATTTCTATTAGGAAGAAATAACACATTATGCTAGCTGTTTAGGTCTGAGTAGGAGGAGAATGATTCCAAGGATTGTCTATTAAGTGAGTTCTTGAGGTCAGTGTGGCATATGTTGAAAATATTAGAACTTGAAGTTCAAATAAATATTTTATTCATATCTCTGAACTTTCTTGGAAAGGATATTGACGTGCTCTCACTTTTCTCCCCTTTGTGATCAGAGCTCACTAATTGACACCTAGAATCCAAAGGAACTTTGTATACATGTAGAATTTGCCAACATTATAATGACAGATATGTGAATAGTAAATGGCAGGGCTTTTAGGGCAATATATATACATATATATATATACATATATTATTAAAAAAAGGTTGACAAGTCTGTGCAACACATATTGTGCTCTTTAGATGACATTGAGGATTTATGAATAAACTTATGATTTCTATTCTGAGGACTGTGGGTGCTAATCAACCTCATTAGCTACAAATAAAAAAGATACATAATTATTTTTTTTAATTCAAACGGATTATGCCAGTAGTTCATAGAGTGGCTTTTTATTATATAAGTAGATTTCTAAAAGGTGGACACTCTATCAAATATTAAAGTTTTCAGGTAGCATACTCTTTTTTTAAATACTATGTTGGGGTTCAAGCTTTTATTTGATTGGTTGGTTGTTGTCCTTTGTTCCTGAAGAGGAACCAAAATGATATCACTATGGGAGTGTCAAAGTACTATGTTTCCAACTATGGCTAATCAGAAAAATATGATCTTGGTAGGCTCTACCACAGGCTGGGAACAAATTATTCGTATGAATATTTGGAGGGTGACGTCTCTAAATTTGTACACTTCACATTTCTTTTGGGTTACCACAATGCTGCTTTGCTCACAAAGCACCTTCTCTGATGTGGGTACAGTATGCTGGACGGTCCTGTGCCAGTCTCTCCCAGTGTCTCTCAACTGACTTCAAAGCTTTTCAGAAAGACTTTGAGAATGTCTTTGTATTGCTTCTTTTGACTTTTGTGTGAGTACTTGCCTTGTGTGAGTTCTCTGTGAAAAGTCTTTTAGACAAATATATGTCTGATATTCAAATGTAGTCAGCCCATCAGAGTTGCATTCTCTGCAGTAGAGTCTGAATGCTTGGCAGTTCAGCTTGAGAAAGGACCTCAGTGTCTGGTACCTTATATTGCCAGGTGATCTTTCGAATCTTCCTAAGATAATTCAAATGGGAACATTGCAGTTTCCTGGCATGGCATTGGTGAACTCTCCAGGTTTCACAGGCATACAACAATAAGGTCAGCACGACAGCTCTGCAGACTTTCAGTTTGGTAGGAAATCTAATACCTTTTCACTCCCACACTTTTCTTTGGCACTTCCCAAACACTGAGCTAGCTATGGCAGTGCATGCATCTACCTAATCATCCTTGTGTACTTCTCTGGAAACTATACTGACAAAGTAAGTGAACTTATCCCCTGCATACAAAATTTCTCCATTTGCTGTAACCATGTATGATGCTGACAGGTAGAGAACCTCTGTTTTCTTGGTATTAATTATTGGACCAAAATTTACAAAAGAGGTGAGAAATCAAGTCATACTCTGCTTCATCTCAGCCTTAGAGGCTGTATTGATTACAAAATCAAATGGAAACAAAAAGTGAGATATCAACTCTCCTCCACTTTAGTCTTGGCTTGTAGCCTTTTCAGGTTAAATAACATACCATCTCTGTGGTAACTGACCTTGATGCCATTTTCATTCTCATTTAAGATGTCTGACAACATAGCTGAAAACATCATGCTAAAAAGTGTTGGAACAAGCACACAGCCCTGCTTCACTCCACTAGTACTGGAAAAGTGTGAGAGCATCATCCACTATACAGAAACCATGCAAACGTACCAGCATGAAATTGTTTCATAATACTGATGAACTTCTCTGGGCTACCAAATTTTGCCACTTACAGGTAGAGTATCTGTTGTACATTATGATTTGAAGAGTGTCATTTATGCCCCCTTTCTCAATTTTTTTCTCTCATCTACCACTAGTGCCCCATCTTTTCAGATTAGAGATTTCCTCTTCACCATTCCATTTATCAGAAATATAAATGCATTTAGAATAAGTGGCATATCAATTCACTACAAATTTAGTATATTAAGGTTTATAAAGTGATTCTTTTGTGTCAAAAGGTGGAAATATCACCTCCCTGGCTTGGCCATGGAAAGGGGGAAAAGATCACAAAAGGGATTTGTGTGATTCATAAGAAATTTCTCCTTCATTAGAATTTTTCCCCTGTAGGGATGTGGGGTTTGGATTTCATCTTCCCTACCACGTTTTTCAGATCCTCAAATAGGATAAGTGAGATAAACATTATTATGCTGTACTATACAACTCAATGTAACATTTTAAAAACACACTTTGGAAGGAGCATTTGAGTAGGATTGCTCTGGTAAAGTGCAAAGAGTGCTGGATTTACAGAGGAAGGGTAGATCCAAATCTTGGTTCTGACGCTTGTTGCCTGTATGACTGGGGCATAGGGGGTATATATAGAGGTCTGGCACCTCTGGTGAGAAGGCTTGCTGAACCCTTTTCAGTGCTGTTCATCTACCTTGGTTGTCCTTCATCAAACTCTCAATTGGGCTTCCAATAAGCTCTAGCATGGGAAGCGGCTATACCTTGAAAAATTATCTCAGCAGATGAGCTAAACCAGGTTGGTTGTAACCAACAGACCTCAAATCTGTTGGTGAGTTAGAGGAATGTTTACCCTAAACATGTGAAGACTGCCCCCATGGAATAGGCACGTGAGAACAATTTGTTCTAACTGAGATGAAAAAGACTGAAGCAAGTGCTATGGAGTGCTTAAAGCTTGGCCAGACATCAAAGATGCCAAGGTTATCCATTGCATCCCAGGGCATCACCACTCATCTTGATTTTTGTCCTACCACTGACTTAGATGACTCAGGAAGAGAGCATGAAGCTAATGACTTTGCTCAACTCTACCTCACTAAAATCCAGTTCAATGTATCACCCCCAATGTCAACTCAAAATGAAGGACAAATAACCTCTACAAATATACACAACTACCTGGAATTCAATTGTCTTATAAGCAGAGCCAAGCAGGCCTAGTGTAGCAGAGATTTAGAAAGGCACAACCAATTCGGGGAGAGAGAAATACGGAGTGAAAATAGGAACTTTCCTCCCTTCCACCCCATCATCAGAGCAACACCAAATTAGTAATGTATCTTTTGTTTGGTCTTTCTTGCCACCTGAAAGTGTACTTGTAGCTCTCTGTTATTATGCACCTCTGTGTGTGTGTGTGTGTGTGTGTGTGTCTATATCTCTTTCTAAATCTGTTTTGTCTGAACCTTTAAATTCACTGGTTTAGAAAGTTCTCCTGAGCAAGCCCTCTCTGCAAATGCAAATCAATATTTGATCTGCAACTTATTGTCTTATAGAGCTGCCTGAGGCATTGAGAGATTAAGTGGTTTGCCTGGGGCCAAATAGCTTGTTAAGTTAGAAGCAGAATTTGCACTCAGATGTTCCTGAGGTCAACTCATTATCCAATATTCCATGTATACATACAATATGTGCAAGTATGTATATATGTATATACATATGTATTTACATTCACACACACATAAACATACATTTGTCCATTACACAATAAGCAGTTGAACAGATGAATCAGAGGAATGAATCAGTATGGATCACTTAGAAAGTTGCAAATCAAAGCTGCTCTTCGATAAAAAAGTTTCTTTGGGGGGGCAACTTTAATACAGCAACTGAAAAGAAATTAAGCATGTTGACTTCTTTAGAATCAAGACAGTAAAAAAAAAAGGAACAATAATACAGTGGGGACAATGGTGATATGCTGGGAGCTATAGAGAATTCATCAGACATTCTTAGAATGACTTGATATAAGGAACATATAAAAGACTTCACCAAAGTCATCTTTTACATGCAAAAGAGGTAGGCCAATTTTTTAATGAAACTAGAGGACAGTAAATGATCAGCTTGAGTCTTGTACTGATACTTTTGACATATTAAAGGCCTAGAAGAAGAACTTCATTTACATCAGTAAATTATTAGTGGAAGGCTTTTTTTTGGAGGTATGTAGACAAGAACCACACAGGATAAGATGGTAAGGATGGATGTTGAACTCTATAAATATCACTGATGCATGAAAGTATAAAAATATATTCATTTCATATTGATAATTTAATCTGTGTTTTATAAAAGGCGAACCAGATGAATCATAAGTGACATCTGTAGCATCAAAATATGATAGAGATGGTTTCAGAAGTGTTTAGATTTCGTATACACATAATTATACAGATATACATATCATATGTGATGAATGGACATTCATATTCAAATATCACATATAACATTCAAGCTTTAGACTTTCTTGGATAATGCCTAATATTTTCAAAATGAGTTATTTCCAAATTATAAAAGTTGAATAGGGTAGCATTGGGGATCACCACAACTTTCTCACTTTATCTACACAGTCGCAACTCAAACTGATCTAAATTTATGATGATTACTGCTATAGGTGACAGTTGAGTGTCCTTTGAGAAGCTAAAATATAGGTAAAACTCAAGATACTTTAAAATCATAAGCTTCCTCTGGTTGGATAGTGCAATTTTGAAATTCAGTCTTCAGATAGCCTCAGGGAAACATGGCAAGTACACATAAAATGATGGAACACCTCACAACCTTCAATAATACAAAAAAAAAACCCTACACCACATCTTCCTCTTAAGTGCATTGTGATATTTTGTGCTGCAGACAGCATATCAAAAAAGTAGTCTGAAAAAGGGAGTGGCAGGGCATCCTTTCAAATGGAATATTACAAGCCAGTGAGACTGATACGTTGATGAACAATTGCAATGATTGTGAGGCTTGTTGTCATTCATTTATGGACATAAATGGACACCTGTAGCTAAAACTTTATTTCACCAGATCTCACAACTTCATGAATTTAAAGTATCTTAAATATGGATATAATGACATTATTTACCCCTACTTTTCACCTGGCTTTTTTGGTTTCATTTCAATATAACCTAAATCAATATATCAAGTAAGGCATTTAAGTATTACAAAGTTAATTATTTATACATGTGATAATTCTCAAAGAAGTGTTAGACAAGTACAGCATAGATAACTCATTTTAGCATGTGAAATAATTATTCAACACAGAAGCTACATTCATCAAAGAATCTTAATAGATAGTTTCTAAGATAGAAAGAAGCACTGAACTTAATAATTTTACATCTATGAGGTATCTTAAGCAAATTACTTCTCCTCACACAAATTCTTGGTCGTTTTAAGTATGTATTCACATTTCCTCACAGATATTAAGGGCATTGATAGGATAGTATCATTCAAGTTTATGAGTGTATGATGATGGATTTATTATTCATCAGTTTGCTTTCATACAGGAATATGAGTGGGTTTAAAAATATTTCTTCTGTCTTACTAAGCAAATGGTTACATTAAAATCAAAATGTGCCATTATTATAGATGACCAATGGTAAAAACAGAAATGCATTTGTAGTAGCTTAACTGACAGAGCAATGAGTAGGGGAAGAAAATTCCCTTACAATACGGTAATCCTTACAACCCTGAAGAATGAGTGTAACCACGTGGTTGCAGTCCTTCTCTGGGAAGCTAGACCTGCTAGGTTGGAGTGAATAAGTCAGTCCAGAGAGGGAATTGATATCCACAACTTCATGTAAGAAATATGAAGAATTACATAACACGAGGTTGCTTCACACATTTGTGGCTTTAGTCTCTATTTTTCCTGGCATATAAAGATAAAAGTCCTAGATTGAGTTTTGTGTTTTTTTTTCTTGTTCAGTTCCTTTTGCTCCCTTATTTATTAGATTATTCAGGTTTTCTGGCATACTTTTTTTTGTTTATTTCACTGTTTGTTACTCCCCTTTTCATGCTTAATCCTCTTTTCTCAGAATCTAAACTTCTAACCTTAAAATCTGAAGGTCCAAATTCAATGGATCATTGTATAAGTTCAAATTTTATCATAAAAATTATCACATCTAAAGACAGCAATTTTTTACTTTGATTATTCAAAGTTTTTACCATAAATGGACTATTTTTAATTCACTTTGATTTTCATCAACATACTATCACTGAATTTGCTATCATCATTTTATGCACTAATATTTGAAGTTTTGCTAAAAATAATTAGAAATGCCTGATAAAATATATAATTCTCAGAATGGTATTTAGGGTCTTTCAATGTATTTACTTTACAAATAAAAATAATCTTTTTAATCTGTGCAATCACATAAATGACCAATTCTTGTAAATGGCAAGACTGTGTGATATTTAACATGCTACATTATACTTCAAACAAAAAAGACTGGTCTTATCCTTATGTAATCATTAAAGGCTAAGAAAAAAATCTCTTAAATCCCTCAGTAGCTTGTCATATACGGTACTTTGGCAAATATGGTCTAATTAATTAAAAAGATAAATCACTGATAAAACTATGAATCTTTGGTTGCATTAATGGATACACAGTGTTAGAGCTTCTGTGCTGGTCAGACTACATCAGGATTGGTGAGTTTACTGCTACATATTAAGAAGAATATTAAAGAACTCAAGCGTACCCAAATTTGCCTGATGGATTCAGTACAAATAGAGGTTTATAATTAAATCTCCCACTGTAGAGATGTAATTTCAGAGTAGGGAAGAATTAAGGTGTAGCAGGCATCACAGGCTGATGTCAAAAAAACAAAACAAAACAAAACAAAACCTCTAACCTGTATATCTCCACTGGGCAAGAAAGTATGAAGAACATGAGGTGGAGGGCATGAGTATGTGTTGTGGGTAGGGGAAAGAAGAGAGAGAGTTATCATCCTCTTATTTTTACATTGTTTTCAGATTAGGACCTGAGAAGAGTCAGTGATAAAGCATGAGTTAGCAACACTTCTAAATGGGTTGGGCAAGCTATTTAATAGGTAACGTGAAAATACTTATTTAATTGAAAGGAAGGCTACTGATTCTTAGTGTACTATGTTTAATTTACTGAAGACAACACAGAGGAGCCATTAGAAGAAATGGTATTTGACAGAGAAACTCTGTCAGGTGTTCTTAACCTAGAGGTCTGTAAATTTGTTCTTTTTAATATTTTGAGAAATTTATTTTATTTTATACATTTAAAAACATTATTCTGAGAAGGATGCTATAGGTTCACCAGATTTCCTAAAGGGTAGGTGAACACAAAATAACTTTAGAAATCCTGCATTCAAAAGTTAGATGTCCAGGAGGATGGATATCAATATTATGGGATCTTGAGAGTGCTGGTAGACAAAAGGATTGAGGTCACGCTTGTGCTATGAGATGTTGGACCTTGAGGTGGAACTGGGTGAGAGGCTAAGGTCATGCTGCCACAATAGTGCAATGTATTATTTCAACACATCAGAATAGCTGTTTCTTCATATTGTGAGGAAAGTGGTTTCTGGGCTGTGTAGAGAGTACACCCCTATACAATAGCACCCTGTGACAAAGCCCCAGTAATTCTGTCACAGATTAAGAAAATGGTAGGAATGGGAATAGAGAGAGAGAGCATACGTAAAAGGTAGAATTCATAGAACTTGACAAATGTTTAGAAATGATAACTGACTACAAATACTTTAAAGCTATCATGTGGAAGAAAGATTACTGATTGGCCCCAGAGGGCTGAAGTAGGAATAGCAGATGATTGTAGAGAGGCAGATTTCAGATTGATATGAAGGGAATCATTTTAAGAATTCCATCTGTTCCAAAGTGGAATTGGCTGGTTCAGAAGACACAGAATTCCTCATTATTAAAGGACTCCAAGAAGAAACCTGCTTACCATTTTCCATCACTGTAAAAAAGAGATTTCTGACCAGATTTGGGTGGAAACAAATGAATTCTTAGCGCTATCTATGATATACCATTATTTTAGAAAGTTGCAAGGGTGAGAGATAAGGGAAATAAAGGAAACAAATATGGCATTAAGGATGTGAGTCTAGGTAAGTAGGGAAATGATGGCACAATAAATAGTGAAAGTAGGCAGAAGGAGGAACAGATCTTAGAAAAAAATCCAATGTACTTAATTCTAAACAAGTTGAGTTTTCTGAAACAGTATGTACTTCTGGGAAAAAAAAATTATATAATAGACTTATACATACATATTTAATTCAAGAGAGAGTTCAAGATAGGGCATATAAATCTCAAAAAGCCATGTTTTTCTTATAGATTAATGATAAAGCTTTGGGACTTGATGAAACCAGCAAAGGAAAGAATATTGAAGAGACAAAGTTGGTAAATATTATTATATCTTGGAGAGAGGTCAAGGAAGATGAGCAGTGAGGCAAACTTATTTACTTCTTGAGGTACTTGAAGGTTTTTAATATTTGCTCTCATTTAATGAAGTCAATTTTATATTCTTATCATGAGTATGTGCCAGGTAATACTATTAATGGTATACATTAATGTATTTAGTTGTAATTTAGCTCAACAGAATAGTTAAAAAAAAAAAAAGCACAGCTGTTGTTTTCATAACTGGGGTATTCTATTTCATTTTCTAAGGTATTTTATTAACTTAAGAACGTCATATGGAATTTCAAATTGCAGTATTAATAAGTATATCTCCATAAGATTTTCATTGCAAAGAAAAAAACAACTATTTTGCTTATTTTTTAAAGTTTTGAGTGAAGATACATTTTACATAAAATATTTTATGTTAATACCATAAATGTCTTTTTTGTTTACTGTTTATCCCAGTCTTATATACTGTAGTTAGAATGATAGGCTAGTGGGAATCTTGACTTTTTCACTAACTAGTTTTTTGATGCCTAATGAATCATTTCTCTTTGCTTCAGTTTCATCTAGAAAATAAAAGCATTAGATGACCTCTAAGATTGCTTGCATCTATAAATTTATGATCCTATGACAAGATGATCTCAAGAGAATCTTTGCATTTTCAGTCGCATTTAGAATCATGGGATTTAAGAAGTATAAGCAAATTAAATATAATTTCATCCAACTCTTTCATTTTATAGATTAACCTGGAGACCAGCCAATTCAAATCAGGTCAATAAGAATGTACAAAGTGCCTACAATATGTCAAGCACTGTGCTAAGCTAAAGGGATACAAAGAAAGGCACCCATAGTCCATGCACTCAAGAACCATGAGTGGGGGAGACAATAAGCAAACAACTATGTGTGAATGAGAAATTTACAGGTTTAGCTAAAGAAAAACTCGGAGAAGAAACTAATATTAAGGATAAGAGGGAAAATTTTCCTGTTGAAGGTAAGCTTTTTAGTGGAGACTTAAAAGGAAGCCTGAAAATACAGGACATAGAAGAAGAGAACAAGTTCCAGGAATGGGATACAGTCTTTGAAAACACACAGAAATGGTAGGTGGGATGGATCATACATGGGATAATAAAGAAACCAGAGTGAATGGATTGTGGAGTATGTCCTATGAAATAAGTTTTTTTAGAAGCCTGGAGAGGGAAAGCCAGTATGGTATAGAGAAGCACTCAGATGAGCACTCCAAAAATCCCCTCCAAACAACTCTAAAATAATGCTTCAAATCTAATTCAAGAATAGAAGAACCAATCAAAGTTTGTATGAAACAATTTTTTAGCCCAAGAAAACTGGGGAGGTCAGTAGGGAAGATCTTTCTCACCTATGTGGCAGTGTGCCCCAGGAGCACTGCACAGGCAGCAGAGGCCATGCCCATGCCTTGAGGGTGGCTACATTGGCTGCCCCAGCATCTTCAAGAGTTCTCAGCCCACAGATGGTAGAGGAGTCGGAGAAGCAATAGCATATCCGGTACAGGGCATCAGGGGGCAAGGTGGTGCTTCCGGGGCTAAAAGGAGTACTGGTTGCCACTCTCAGAGTAGTAGAGAACCTGGTCTCAATTGCAAGAGAGATGAGCACTAGCAATTGTGGCTACTGTAGAGTAGGAGGCCTTGGTCACAGTGCCAGGTCCAGGAGGAGAACAAGCACTGGTGGCTACAGGGAAATAAAGACTAGAGCGCAGACTAGGAGAGCAGTGACCACACCTCTCCTTAGATCATACCAACTTGGAAGCACTAAAAACCTACAGAACTCCTAGAGCTACCTCTGAAAGCAGCAATAAGAGGTTTGGGTGCCCAGAAGCTCTCTTCTAATCATCTTTCTTAGGTATGAAATCCTGTGGAATCTACAAAACTACCTTCATCTCAATCATGATGTGTGATGTTGACATCTGTAAGGATTTGTATGCCAATACCATATCGTCTGGTGGTACCACCGCATACCCAGACATTGCTGACAAGAAGCAGAAGATTACAGCTCTTACTTCCAGCCCTTGAAAATCAAGATCATTGCCCCACCTAAGGGCAAATATTGTCTGGATTGAGGCTCTATCCTGGCATCTTTTTCCACTTTCCAATAGAAATATGATGACTCTAGGCCTTCCAAAGTCCACCACGAATGCTTCTAAATGGACTCTTTGTGGGTTTCTTATTGTTGTTGTGAGGTTTTGTCAAAGGGTGTAACCTGACAATTGCCCCCCAAAAGAGATGAGATTGGCATGGCTTTATTTATTTCTTCATGTATTTATGTATTTTTTGGCTCTTGATTCAGGATTTTAAAACTGAAACAGTGAAGGTGATGAGCAGCCTAAGTATGTTAAAGGCAAATATCTTGAAAGTTCTACAGTGCGTCTTCAGGACTCTGATTGTACATTTGTTTTTGTTGTTTTTTTTTAATAGTCATTCCAAATATTGTACGATGCACTATTGCAGAGTTTCAAGCCTCTGTGAAGGCCATCTTCTGCTAGAGCAAAGGAGCTACAGAACAAAAATCCAGATGGCGAAGGGAGGAGGAGGAAGGTACTAGTATCGCTTTACATGTAAATTATGTAATTCTTTAAAAAAAAAAAACCTTTTGTATCTTCTGCCTTAAAACTTGTTTTTTTTTTAATTGGCAGCTATAATAAATAGTCCTCTAAATTTCCTCCGTGCCCCCAACATAGATGCAAATGAAGACTTTACAATCTCCCTGTGAGTTTTATGAGATTGGTGCTAGTACTTGGGGGAGGGGAGGAGTTTTACCTACGTACTGACTCAAGACCAGTTTAAATAAAAGTGCACACATTAGGGAAAAAAAAATGATACAAGGAGGGGAACTGAACTTTCCTCCCTCAAATTACATAAATCTAATTGTTAACAAAAAAGAAGTTAAGAAGATTGATTAGAACTTTACAAAAATTTAGATATGACAGACTTCTGCCAAGAATTGAATGTGAATAAAGGAATATACCTTTTTCTCACATGCACATGGCATCTTCACAAAAATTGACCATATGTTAGGGTATAAAAATCTCACAACCAAATATAGAAAAGCAGAAATACTAAATGCATCTTTTCCAGACCATATTATAATAAAAATTATGCTAAGAAAAGCCCATGGAAATATAGATGATAAATTAATTAGAAACTAAATCTAATTCTAAAAATTGAGTGAGTCAAAGAATAAATTATAGAAACAATCAATAATTTCATTAAAAAGAATGACAAGAATGAGACAACATATGAAAATTCATGGGAAGCAACCAAAGAGTAATACTTATAGGAAAATTTATAGCTCTAAAAGTTTATATCACTAAAATAGAGAAAGAAGAGATTGATGAATTTTACATGAACGAAAACAAAAAAGAACACATTAAAAAACTCCAGTTAAACACCAAATTGGAAATCCCGAAAATCAAAGGAGAGTCAATAGATTTGAATGTAAGAAAATGATTCAACTTATAAAGAAAACTAAGAGCTGGTTTAATGGAAAAAGTGAAACAATGAAATAAATCAGGCCTGTACAACCTGTGGCCCACAGGTTCCTTATGTCCCTCAGGCTCCTTGCTGCATGCCAAGGGATTTCAGGTGGCCTGCAAAAAAATGAAGAGGAGGGGGGCGGAGCCAAGATGGCGACCAGAAAGCAGTAACTGGCATGAGCTCCCCACCAAATCCCTCCAAAAACCTATAAAAAAATGGCTCTGAACCAATTCTAGAGCTGCAGAACCCACAAAGTGGCAGAGGGAAGCAGGGCCCCACCCCAGGACAGCCTGGATGGTCTCTGGGTAAGGTAGGTCCCA